>JAVJGI010000062.1:1332465-1376894 GCA_035590275.1 Ibycter americanus
AAGTGAGAGAGAGAGAATTAAACTAACCTTACTCACAGTCAAAATGTCATTCAGCAATCTTGTTTTCATTCCTAGAAGGTACCTGTATTAAACCCATTTTTATTAAAAGTAGGGTTTGCTGCCCAGCTTGACTTTACTTTCTAAATATATATATACACACAGACATACAATCAATTTTTGACTCCTGATCAGAATAATTCATTTCAAATCCTCATTTCATTTTTTTTCTTTTGGTTGGTTTTTTTTGTTTTTTTTTTTCCCCTCCAAGACCTCTTCGGAGTTTCTATACAAATTTAGGAATATCAAGATCTTGAACTTCACTTCAGGTGTTCCCAGTCTGCATTATCAAGACAAATTCTTAGATACATCTCTAAAACACTATATACCTTTTATATAATTTTATTCAGAGTTTTACTGATAAAAGGTAAATTTTTTATCAGTAGCTAGCTATAGCTAGAAACTTTGTTGCAAATTAAACTTGTAACATACCTGTATTTATACACTTGGAAAGTACATATCAGGTCTGTGTGTCCAAGCGTACACTCATTTTTGCAATATACTTATCTGTATACATATACATATATGTGTGTGTATTTATTTATCAAAATCATCAAAACTGATTCAACAATTAATCAGGTTTTTTTCAGCAATTAATACATCAGTAATATAACTGTTGGTAAACTTGAATTTCACCACAACCCAGCTTTCCTAGTTTCACTCTGAGATTCGGACTCACCATTATGCAAAACTTTTACAAATCCAAATAAAAAAATTAAAATAAAGCCCACGCATATAAAAACTTGATGTGTTTCTTTTACCTGACTTTTGTAAAACCATTGAAACCTGGTGCTCAATTTAAAATCTCAGCTAAACGAGCTGTCAATTTAAACTATTTGTGCAAGAGCCTTGCTTTTTTAAATGAACGGAGCATAAACTGATTTTCAGCATAGGTTCCCTAGTGTTTCTTCATGTTTTCTTATGTGCTACACAGGAGTAACATGTACAATAGGATACAAGAAATCTCACTTTGGAAGGCTGAAAGACTGAGGTCAAATCTGCAGTTTTTCACTCCATTTTCCTATGAGTGTCTCACACAGTTTAAGTACTAATGGTATTTGGTACTTGGATACATTTACATAGAAACATTTCCTCTTCTATACTCCCTTGAAAGTCAATGGGAGGTTTTCTGTTGACTTGACTGAGGTAAGGATGAGGCATTATATAGCCAAAAAAAGACATTGTTCTTGATGACCTGCAGTTGGTGTGCATGCACTCCCTCCCTTTTCAAGTTTTACTCTTTTACCGCCTCCTTCCCTCTGAGTCTAGAGAAATGCAATGAACTCTGTATCTTCTCTACAATCTCTGTCTTAAGCAGTGGGGAAGGAAACAAGAAAATGAAACTGAAGTGACTGGCACTATATCCTCTATTCCTGCCACCTAGCAGTACAATAAAAAGTTCTTTTTGCAGTGTAGAGACGAGATTCATGTGCAGTCTACATTACAATAGTGATAAAAATAAAGGAATCAAGCTGACTCAAAATACAGCTGTGTGAAAGAATCCTAACATACATTTGATTCCAACGTATACCTCTGATATATAACTGTGTTTAATATCTGCTGTCTTCTCTAATCTTTACTGAGTGCAATGCTATCACCTAGAAATGCAGAACTTAGAACCAAAGTAATTATTTCTTTGTAAAATATTTTGGTTAGGTTAGGACTGGTGAGACTCTTCTACACGTTGCAGGTATCATCACAATATTTATTGAGTTTTAAGTTTAAGAGAAATCATAACAGTAAGCTTTAAAAGAACTCTTCACCTACACAGTTTCTATTGGTAAGTTAGCCGGCACAGATTGTGAAATGAAATAGTATTGCAATCAATGTCAAGAGTTTAACGTTTTGGATTTATACACTAAATGTCATCCAAGACTTACACTTTGGAGAAGTGCATTCCAGTGTGATACCTAATCAGTAGCCTTTTCCATAGTTACAGTTCTCTTACTTTGTTGCCAAACGTCTGCATATTAATAAATAACGACATTTATTGAGAGGAAGCACTCCAAAGTAACACACTTAACTCACTGTCGTTATTCACTGTATCATAGTAAAAATGTACACTTATGCCAAAGGGAAGTTATGCCTTTAAAGTATAACTCTAATTTGCAACTAGCATGGTGAAGCAAGGATGTCACAGTTACACGTTATTACCTTTTCCACAGGACCGTTTCCTGTGGTAGCATATTTAAAAGATAGCATTTTCAGTGTTTGATGTCCCTTTTCTCATACAAAATTGTTTTTTCACTAAGAGTCCCATTCAGTAGTCCAACCTTAGCCAGTAAAGCACTTAAGCATATGCCTAGATCCCACTTATTTCAAAGAAACTCAGGCACATAATTTTATTTTTTTTTCTGAAAAGGGATTGAACTGCAAGTATATGTTTCAAATGCTTTGTCATATGGGAACCTAAAATAGGAGCATAACTCCTAACTACAACACTACTAATACTCCCAACTACCCAGGAATTTTCGTGACAACAAGTTTTATCACATTTTACAGGTTTATTTTTTCTAAATAATGTTTTAGTATCATCTTGTCTTATCACTTAGCACATGCTGTAAGCTTATTACAAGCCAACAAAAAAGTTTGAAAAAATATTAAGCTTAATAATATTTGAATCTTTAATGCTTTACCAGTGCTCCTCATGGCTTAAAGACCATAAGCTTTAAATACCACAGAAGTTTTTTTTTTTTTTCATATTTGAAATGAGAATTCTAAGAAAGGTATCTGCTGCTTATACAACAGGTTGTAAACCAGAAATTCAGAGAAGCCAGGATAAAAACACCTCTTATGTCTACCACATTTCTCTTTCAATCTTTTATTTTTTCTTATTAATGATCACTGTAATAAAAACATGTTTTCCTGGATAAATATTACAGAACAAAGAATACAGTTTGATTGGCTCTGTTACATTACCCGCTTTTTTCCAACAACGTAGCTATAAATACTGCCCAGATTGTACAGCAACAGAAACTGTCATCTGTTCCCCTTGTACAAAATACCTCTGTGCTACTCAAAACCTGAAGAAACCCTTTTTAGCAATCTTATCATTGAAGCTACCCTTTATAGAAATACCTACTGTCTAATAACTCAGTGTTGTTTGTTGTGATTTTTTAAATTAACATCCTCATTATTACAGTCTGTGGTGGTTTTAGTATTTACACACTAAAGGTGATACATGGGGAAGGCTGTGTCATTGACATTCTTCTAACAGAAACCGGGTGCCATTTTCCTTGGGGCCGTTCCGTGATTTTCGTGACCGGAGTAGACAACGGCGGCTGTTGAGGTAAGTATGTTGCACTGCCTCTTCTTCATAAGCTCATTACCTTTTCTCTCTCTTAGGATAATTTCTTACAGCCAGACCACAGAATTGAAAATTTAGTAATGTATTTTCCATTTCTCACTGGGCCACAGACTTCCTGTGTGGATCTTGAACAAATTGTTTTACTTACTCTACCTCTGCTTTTTACATCTGAAAAGTAGAGATAAAAGCAACAGGAGCACTTCAAGGCTTAATTCATTAAAACTGGCAAAGGACTTTCTGGGCAATGAATGGAGGCTGCTACAGATTAACATATTAAAAGTTTTAAGAAGTTATTTGTGATCTGCTTTAACTGATGCAAGGTGTTTCTAAACAGGAAAATTTAACACTATGTCACTGGTATACATGCCCAGCTTTATAGACCAGTAACTGTAACGGAAAGACATTAATTTGTTTCCTCTATTTGGGCTGTCTACAGAGTACACTTTACAAATAACCTTCTTCCGATGGAAAGTTAAAATAAAGCTAAATGCAATGTAAATGCATAATTCAGGTTTATACACACATATACGTTACACATACAGAAAATATGTGTATTGAAATACTAGTCCAAAGAAAGAAAAAGACTTTTCGTTGATTGTTTTACAAGGCCATAATTCCTCAAGTTCAATGATACATGTTGTAGAAATGCTCTGAAATAAAATGCCTGTAATTAACTAATACATGATTTTACATAAGATCCTTTGTTTAATATGTCTTCATATTAATGCACTGTGGTTAAAGGATAATAAAATAGTTAGCGGAGGGAAAAAAGACATATTTGTATTTTTAAAAATAATAAAATCTGCTTTATTCCAATAGCATTTTTCCTCAGGATTTTTTCCTTTTAAAAATAAAAATTCAATTTTCCTGTCTGAATTCAAAATGATTGACTGGAGCACAATATTAAGTAATAAATAAAACAGTC
Source organism: Ibycter americanus (assembly GCA_035590275.1). Lineage (NCBI taxonomy): Eukaryota > Metazoa > Chordata > Aves > Falconiformes > Falconidae > Ibycter > Ibycter americanus. The sequence continues at coordinate 1,336,755 of JAVJGI010000062.1, forward strand.
CCAGTGCCTGAAAGACTCCTGAATAAAGAGAAAATTATTTTTGGATTTTCCTTCTGATCAGATATGAAATATTCTGAAACGCCACCTCTATAATTTGATAAAAAGCTTGATATCCCCAAATGAAAATAGGATTCAGCACTTTCATTTTTCTGTCTCTAAAGGAACCTCTAGGTAAACTGATTTTAAAAAAATGAAAATCTCAAGCATAAAGGTGGGAGTAATGAAGCAAGTTTAAATATGCGCTGACCTTTGAAATGAACTGCATTCCATGTTGTTTGGCCAAGAAGCTGGCTGTGTTGCTGTCTCCATCAATTTCCACAGCATAAAAGATGTGGGTTTTGGAGCTGCCCTGCTCTCTGGTGGATGTTGATAGGCATCGCTGCAAATACACCAGTGCTGATAGTAACAGCCATATGTTCATTGCTCTGAAATATTAAAAAGAAATCCACAAGGGATAAAAATGTAAGCATCTTCTTTTCTTGTTGTTCACTGTAAGAATTTACCCAGAGGTGGCTGGATTTTATTTATCCCTTCTTTGGTTAAAAAATAAAATCCTACAACCTTTTATTTAGTAGCAATATTCAACTAAGAAGAGGAAAGCAAAACATATTATTTTTGGAAGCTAAGAACATTATGCCATTTGACAGTATCTAAAAGCAAAGTAATATTATGCTATATATTTTTAGTCATACAAATTCAAAAATAAAAATGTACACTATTTTGCAGTTACTTACTAACACTTTAGTTATGTAATTATTTGGTTTTCCCACGCCTGTTTTATTGTATAAGTTTCACTAGTTTTATTCAGTGATTTGCTAATCTCAAGCTGTTCTCTAGACCTGAAGGTCAAATGGCATTCTCCGAAAAATTTCAGTATTTGATATCAAAATTGAAGATTGCTACTTGAATGTATAGTAATTTTAATAACAACCACTAATCTGAATATCTGTATATCTAAGTCCGTCTGTAATATATTTTATCAAATACCAGTTTAAAAGAGAGTCCTATGATCTAATCATATATTGCCTAGAAAAATGAATGATAGAAAGATGACAAACTCAAGAGTATACATATAAGAAGTACTGCATGTGTCTTAATTAGGCAATATTCATACCTGGCTGAAAACCTATTCTGTACTTGCTGACTCTTAGGCACTAGATCCTGGCTTTAAAAATATTACAGTAGCAAGTAACAAAATCATCCTGATTGATATCCTGGTGTTTCATCTGTGATGAAACAAGGGTATCTTTTAAGTAGATGTTCTATTAGGTGCAAAGAGTGTAAAAATCCAACTAATGTTTCCACTTATATTGTCATTCTTTTATGTACCTGTTAAGATCTGTACAATAACAGAATTTAAAAATTAATTTTTAAATGGCTGGGACAATATAGTTTTACATGTTATAGGTGGTCATGTTCATTTATGTGTCTGCAATGTTTGCAGCGATTATTATTCAAATAGTCTTTTAAAACAGCAGTTAGATATAAATTATCAGTGGGACCATACAAATATGTACAAATAAACCATTGTATCAATCCAATCTTTGAAGATATGCATCTGTCTTTCCTAAGCCATGTCTTTCAATTGCATCATTCTTGGAAGTCCAAGAATTAATGCAAAGCAGCCAGTAACTGAATTCCACCCCCACACTCAGTAGTAGCTCTTTTTAATATTAGGTGCAAATTAAGGTGCAACAGAAAAAACAGTTTATCTCATCTTGCAATCCACAATAATATAAACCTATGATCTTTAATAAACACTGTCAGACTGAAAAAATATACTTAAGGTATCTGCACAGTTAAAGATAAAAATCAGATCTTGAATGAGATCCTACGAGCTAGATACTTCTGAAAAGGCCTAGTAAATCCTATCATATGGAATCCCTACTAATTACATTAGAGCGGTCTGGATGCTGATTGCTATCTGACACATAGACAGAGCCTCACTGAGGCAGGGGATTTTTGAAGTCAGACATATGCAGTCTAAATTTCTAACGTACCTCTTCAAATCTTAGTTAAATATGTAGCAGGGACGCTACTGTTTTTCCACATGGTGTTTTTTGGAACACCAAGGATTGAGGTAGTGGGAACTGCAATTTATTTCTGTTTTCTAGGTAAGCAATCAGACTACAGCCCTATGAAATGAAGCCCAGTAATCAATGGAAAGGAAGGCATGAAGATTATGGAAAATTAAGTTTCAGCTCCTACCTGTAAGAAGATGAAAATTTCATCAAGTATTGTCAAGGACAATGCATGATGCTACAGGTTATTTGGTCCAGGACAATGCATGAGGCTACAGGTTATTTGGCTTGATGTTTCTTCTGCTAATGCAGGTCTGCTTTGTATGAGCTATTTACTTACTTGGTGACTTGAGTCAGAAAAAAAGTGACATCACAGCTCAGTCTACTCTAAACATGATTCAGAATGGATCTCAACCAACTCTTTCTATCAATTCTAATGCAGCCTAGAGCCATTTTGATCTCCAGAGCCAGCTTAGGGCAATGTAGTTGGCCTATAGAGAGAGTAAGGCAAAGGCTAAGGAGTGTACAGAGGAATTAGGGCTGCAGAGACAATTAAGAAAAAAAAAACAAAAACAACCAACCAAATTGATAATGTAGACCCATCCTGTATAATTAATGCAAAATAAAACATTTCCAGAAAAAAAGATCAAAATCAGTCTACCTAGAATGCCCTAAATCATAAGAGCATTCTTTTAGGAAAAGAAAAACACAAAGAGAGATGTAAGGGTACAGGACCATATTTTTCAGTAAGAGACTGACACCATTGCAGTATTGGTAAAAGTCTTATGGAGACACTTCTCTCCTCTGATACTATATTCCTTGCCAATCACTTTCCTGCTTCTCAAATCAAACTATTTTGATAGTTCTAAAGTAGAGATTTGCAGAAGTTACTCATTTTTTTCAGGATGATAGGTTTAGTGACTTTGACCTGACCTGAATGGAGCCACTCCACAGACTAATTTTTTTGACTAGCAGCCAATTTTCCAGGGAAAAAAGGAAATAAAATACAGAAAAAAATTCTACAGACAACACAATGCAAACATGTCCGAGAGGCTTTTCTTATATACTAGTGGTTATGCTGTTACTAGAACTGGGAAAACAGAATGCTGGGAGATTAAATGGGAAACAATATAAAAAGCAATAATCACCAAAAGCCTCTGTTACTCATATATACATTAGGAAGCTTCAACCACCAATATAAAATTAGCCATATGTGACATCATGATGATACTTAGTAAAACACTTGATTGACGAACTGAAGAAGAAAGTCTCTAAATTTGTAAAATTTTAGATGTCTGTTTCTGAAAATAGACAGTAATCCTGCAAATGTATATTTTCACAGAAGAGTTATACATTTAATAAATTTCCATTCCACAAAAATACCAATTGACTGGATTCTTGCTCTCCAAGAAATTACAAATCCATCCTAGAAAGTAGAGTTGATAAACCCACTCAAACACACCTTCAAAGCAAAGTCAAGAATTTAAAGAATATTCCATAGGTACAAGTACTGGACACCTTCACGATCATGATGCTGAAGCAAACTCAAACCAATGTAGTTTCATCTCATTTATTAGCTCCTGAAAACAAAGTGGGTGGGGAAAGTATATTATTTTACCTCTACAAAAATTCCACTTCTTTTTGGAAACATTTAGGTCTCACCCGTAATGTGGACTAGGGACTTCAATTCAGCATGAGATGAAAATTTACCTAAACTTGGACAAGGCTTTGAAATCTGCAGTCACAAGGTCAGGAGAGGCATGTAACAGTTAAAAATTGAAAGTATGAAATATTCCACCTGCACAAAGTATTCCCATCCCAAGACTGATCCTATATTTCTTCCATAATGCAGTTTTCCCTATGTTCCAATCCATATATTGGGAGAACAAAGAGACTGTCTCGCCTATACTCTTCAAATACAGTACTGACGGAGGGTAAATTGGACAGAGGAGTACCTGTGTGGCAGCTGAATGGGAGAATGGGCAGCAAGGGTCTGCTGTGGGGCATGAGTGAAACTGGTGATTTATGTTAGAGGCCTTTGACTGATTAAGATGACGAGGACTGAGAACTGAGTGCCAGCGCAGTGGGACTATTGCTTGAAAGCAAAAGAAGGTACAAATGAACCACAATACCAGGGACTGAGTGGGAGACTGAAATAAAGAAATTATTTGCGTACCTGGACTCACTGGGACCTCAGCTGATAGGAACTTAGTTGGTTCAAGTGACTTGAAGTACAATCGGTTAAACAGAACTAGAAAAAAGAGTCAGGAACGATAGTAAGTCTGGAAAGGTCCAACATTAGATGAAGAGATCTGAGTGATTTAGGGAGGGACAGAATAGAGAAGGGGAGAACTGAAAGAAATACAGACTGCTGAGGAACAGCTGATTACAGAAAAACAAATGCAGCAAGGAATCACCAGCGTGCAACCGAGATCATCTGGGCAGAGAGACCTGGGGCAAGGATATTAACTCTGAAAGAGGAAAGGAGGAGAAAGAACAAGTAATTAGGAAAACATAACCAGCCTGTAAAGAACAAACCAGAAGACTCTATAGACTTCAGACTAGCTCTTCTCCACAGCCTGGAACCAAATCCTAACTTCTAAATCTTGCTGTTCCACTGAAACTGGAAAACACAAAGGATCCAAGTACCTTAATTCCACTTACTGAGCCACAGGAATAGTCAGAGCCTGGTACTTCCAAGAGCATGTGTTCCCTCAAACAGCAACATTCTCTGCTGTGGATGTAAGGATTCCAACCCCATTTATGCCTCCATAAGGATATTAGCAAGTTGCCAAAGGATGATATTTCTACTCTAATGACCCTGCTAAGAAAACCCCAAGCATGAGTTCATCATACACACAACATACTACATTAATAAAATTTTGCTAAATCCAACATTAAAAATATCAAATTAAGAGTATCAGTGTAAATTATAAATAGAGGGTGAAAGGTACTTTCAGAGGCTAGGAAGAAAGGCAGTTAAAGGCCTGAAAGTAGTCAGGACTCACAACATAATAATAAACTCACATATGGTTGACTGCATACAACACATCTTCTTCAGTATCTGCCTTTATTCAATTTTCAGAGTAAATATGATAGATCCTAAAGCAGGCTCTTGAGGGCTAGTAACTAGTCACATCCATGATTAATGTTATATGAGGGGACCGATCCTATACAGGTCAGTGCTTCAACCTGTCCTAATCTTCTGTTTCTTCAACAATGAGTTTAGAATAAAATGCTTTGAATTCAACAGTAAAGATTAAACTTTACTTATATACACTGGAAAGCAATTTAATTTCATAACACAGGATTTCACCTAAACTATCAAGAAAGAAGATTCATAATTTTATTAAATTCTACAGGGGGAAGGAAAGGATGGATTTAAGTTTTTCCTCTTGATGTGACAAATACAGTAGCATTGTGCAACTGAAATTTCACAAAATGAACGAAAACCTTACAATTTTCTAAACTACACATATGTAAGAACAGTCTTATTTTTAATAACACATTTAATAACACATGATATAATTAAGATAAAATAAAAATATAAATTAAATACACTATATCAATTAAATGCACAATTTATTGTAGCCACCACTTGCTAGGTAGTCAGTAGCTACTACAAAACAAAATGTTGTCAGGTTTTGTTCTTTTTTTTAAACACAGCTAAAGTTACCCCACAGTGTACTGCAAACTGCATACTTGTTCCTCTAACTGAATCTAATCATAAAAACAAACAACCCAAAAGAATGCTCTACCATTATTTTGGTTTTAGGTTAGTAGTGTGAGATACTGTCATGTAAGAAAAAAAATGTACACAGTTTCTGTATTAATCAAAAGGGTGGAGGACTGATAGTGGATTTGTAACGGGTCTTTACTCAGCAGACCAACTAGGACCAATGCTATGGCAGTTGTGTTTCTATCATTAAGTGCTTGCCACAACAAAGAGCATTTTGAAATAACACTATTTTTCTACAGGTAGCAGATGAACATCATGTTTTACAATTACTAGTCTTGAGAATGTTCTGGGTTTGTTACCTCAGAGATTTGAATTTAAATTCTAAATTAGTAGCTTCCTGAAGTTATTACACAACGCACGCTTATGTTTCTGAATTGTAATTTTGCTAGGGAGGCCTGTACAGACCAAAAAACAGACCATATTGATGTTTACAGTCACACACAGAAAAATAGCCAGATGTGAACCTAAATTTCTTAAGGTAATTGAAGGTAAATATGGTTCAATCATATTTAATAGTAAAAACCAGTGATTAGCACCAGAAATATTTGCAAAAATGTTAAAAAAACCCGCAACTGCATGTGAAGCAAAGGTAAATTGCCATTTTTCATCAGAAGTGTCTGTTGTTTTATAAAATAACAAAATCTAATCAGAAAAAAAAAAAAAAAGAGAAGAAACACTGTGGGTGTTTTTTGTTGGTTTGTTGGTGTTTGTTTTAATGAAAAGAATTGGCTTTCTTCTTGTATCATCTTCCAGTGAGAAAAAATGATCCACTTTAATTGTAGTGAGACATTCTTTAATTTTTGAGGCAATGCTGCAAAACAGCTGAACTACATGCATCGCTTTCTGAATTATGAACACTTTTCTTACAGGCTTTGTATCATATGCTGACCAGGCCCAGTTTTGCTCCAGTTTATGAAATGTGACAAGACCACAGTTAAAGTTGATCTATGCTGCAGGCATAGTTGTTGTCTACTCAGATGGTATGTCATAATGCCACAAGTCCAGATACCATATCTTCTCTGTTTTCTTTCATTTATTTTACTGAATTTTATAAAATCAGAGACAGAGGCAAGATCTGAATTTATGGCATTGTTTCCCCCAGCTAAGGAGAATGACCAAAACATGAGGTTGTATTCAGAGCATCTTCTGTGATGTCTTAGACCTGCAGAGACAGTGTGTGCTGTTGATCTTGGGGCTTTTTTACTGAAGAATCAATAAAGTGAAGAGTATGTAATAATGCACACAACATTTTATTACATTTTTTCTGAGCAATATGGTTTTGGTTTTAAAATGCATTGGTACTGACAATCACTGTTTAAAAGATTATCTTAGAAACTGTCAGCATTTCAGCATTTTTCAGCTTTACCAAAGCACTATTGACTGTACTAGAAACTGAATAGAGTTCAGTTACTGATACAGCTTGGGGTTTACCACATTTTCAGAGGACATCAGTAAGTGCCAAAAAAACTTCAAAACTTAGCAGCTTCTGTAGATAAGTGTCTAATCTTGAAAACAGGCACATTTATGTTTGAGTGCATTTTGTTCCTTCAGGTGCTACGGTTTTTGTTGGAAAATAAGAAACAGGACAATTACACACCACCCCTCAGCCAGACTGATCTCAAAATGTTTTACAAACCACATGCACAATAACATGAGAATAATAAATAGGAAATATTAAAAATACAAAACCACACCTACCTAGGAGTTTGGACTTGCCAAACTGTTTATTAAAAGAGTGAACTGCTATAAAACTTCTGGAACCAGAAGGGAAGAATTGGTTGTACCTAATCAGCATGTTACCATGAATTCAGTGGTACTACTCTAGCCATGTGTTCTAAGAGTTCAAATGTGTACAGTTTATAATAAGTGTTACTATCTTCTATTAGGCTAAATTAAATATTTGAGGGGAAAATGACAAGCAAGACTTTCCTCCAGCTTGAAGTAGAAATAGCAATCTTCCAAACTAAATAGAAGTTGAGAAGAATTGCTCTGATTTTAATTTAATCAAACTTGCCAATTCAATTAACTGAAAGATAAGATGGTTCATAAACATGGGGTGAAGAAATATTCGAAAGGGAAAGACAATACATTTGTTTGCTCCTGTGGGACAGGGGTGGGGGGGTGAGGAAAGAGAAAGAGAGAAGTAATATATTGTCTGTGCAGCACAGAAAGGTTATCCTGGGGTGGCAAAAAATATAATGTGCCATAAAACCAATGTCTCTGTTGAGTCCATGGTTTTTAGTGCCCAGTAGAGTTATGAATTTTAGTTCCAGAATTATCTTTTGAAGGTATTTTGTATGTTCCCCTTGAGTAGCAGGGCTGAGAGGTCGGAGATGAAGTGACTGTTCTGAATTAAGGCAAATGTGACATAGCCATGCACGCTGGAATTCAAAATTCAATAAGGCTCATACAGCTATCCTACTTCAAAGTTCTCTTTAATAGCCAAGAGTGTTCACTCCCAGAAACAAAACTAATGCAAAGCCCCCACTTAAGTGATTTTCAGCTGTTAGAATAGTGTGAAATAACCTTAAACCAGTCTTAAATGATAGCTGAAAATTATTTAACTGTGATAGTGATAGGACCATTACAGAAAATGGAAAACTTACACCTGGTATTAAGCACTTGCTTCTTTCTGCTCTGACAAAATTGAGAGAAAATCCAGAAAAAGTCTTGAGACAATCTTTTGCCCAGCATAACTTCAATGAACCCCTGAGCTTGTTCTAAAGGACTTCCAGAACCCTTATTAACCTCAAGGCCAGGAAAGATGAGGAGTGGCTCAAAACTCTTGATTCAGGAGAGCGTTTTCCCAGTGTGTGCAGAGATGTAACCACTTCAGACTTGTTGAAACAATAGTTTGAAGACTCCAAGATTTCTTTACTGAAGTACCACAAATACTGGTTGTGCTCAGGAAACATTCCAAGCTGAGGTCCTCTAAGAGATCTTTGGGGTTCTTTTAGAGAGTAAATTCCAGCTGGCAAACCATATCTCAGACATGCTGTACTGTAGAGGTTTACCCATTCACTGAGTGGTTATCCTGCACTTTAAATTGCCCAAATAATGCTACCACTCAATGGATGATATAATAGATAAATTAAGTCTTTTAAATTACACAGGCTTTCATGCTCACTTCTGCGTTCTTCATAGCTAGTCAGAAATAAGAAATGCAAAAATTCTTATGGAAAGGATACAAAGGGTACAAAGGGGAGAAAGAACAGCTTCTCCCCTGACTATGCTCCTTCAAGGAATGAGAAGAAGTAACAAAACTGGAAAAAAAGGGGGTCCAGACAAATTAATATTACACATTTAATATATATAAAATATATCTGAAAATTTATATATGTATGAAAGAAGAAATAGAATAAACAGGAGACATAGTGGAACTGTAAAAACAAGGATTATATTAACAATGAGAAAACAAACACAAATAACTGAGTCATGATTAAAGTCTTTTAGGGGGTTAGAGTGAAACTTCACAAGACTTAACGATCATATCCAAAAAGTATATTTTTATGAAGCCCAGCAGTCCTAATACCCAGTCTAAGATGAACAACTTAAGCACTTAGAGCAAAATCCTTTTGCTATTAGATCAATAAACTTCTACGCAGCCCTCTAAACAGTGTGAGCTGATCCAAACTTCTTTCAAGGTTTTGGCTTAAATGTCAAACGTATTTCTAGACTATCCTTCCCTTACCTTAGAGTCAACAGAGTTTTGGTCTTCTCTATAGCAAGATCCAATCAACTCGGAGCCAGCTTAACTAATTACAGTTGCAAATTACTACTTTTGGGGTTTTTTTTAAAGTAACTCAGAAATACCTCTTTCATGTTAATGCTCATGTACTACAATACATAAGAGCAACAAATGATTTATTCATTTGAGCTTTGGGCATTCATTGCCATTAAGTTTTATTAAAAGATAGTCCATCTACAAATTCTCTTTCCTTCTGTGAAAAACAACAGATACTTCAATTAACACCAAAACAGAACTTCAAGAAGACTAACACAACAATACATTCCTTCCCCCTTGCCTCCTCCCAGTTACCAAACAAAAAAAATCTAAAGCAGCTGTTAATACACTTGTTTCTCTTACTTTATTCTATCACAAAGTGGACAAGAATCAATCACTCCATACACCTCTGTGTAGATGTCCCACCCCTGGAAACACTCAAGGCCAGGTTGGATGGGGCTCTGAGGAACCTGTTCTAGTTGAAGATGTCCCTGCTTATTGCAAAGCAGGTTGGACAAGACAACCTTTAAATGTCCCTTTCAACACAAACTATTCTATGATTCTGCAGCTTCCAGAAAACAGAGGCTGTGTAATATTGTAAAAACCGTTTTAAACTTCTCAATCTGTTAGAAGCCTCTGCAGCATACAAAAAGAATCAATTGTCACTTTGAGAACTTGTGAATTTATATAAACCAGAAAGCATTAATTGTTACTTTAAAAAAAGAAAGAAAAAAGAGCAGATTTATGTTACCATCAGTGTGAAGAATGCCATCTCATTGGACATTCCATGGAAGACCCTTTTTTACATCTAATGAGCAAGGCAATTATGTCATATCCTAAAGCCAATAAAGAACCTGTTCTAACCAGTTTCTAAAATCCAAAGACATATAAACATATTGCACTAGAAGCATAACTTGCATCTGGTCTGATCAATAAACAAGGATTCCACATACAGAATACTTGAAAATGTGACTGTAAAAAATCAGAATGGTGAGGATCATCCTGAAGCTTCTGCAGGATATTAGGTGATTACTTAATACATGAACTGTATAATTTGTCTATAACTTAAAAAATGAACTATATGATCTATTTTTAAAAAAACAGAATGTGAATAATAAAACATGGATGTAAACTCATGCTTCTTTCTATACAAAATGCAAAGGAAAGAAGTGTGTTAAAACTGCTTCTTTTTTGGAAAATATTGTAAAACAGAAGTATTAGCTCAGAGTGTTAGCCTGTCTGATACTCGATAGCAAATTGTTTGCCAAGCCCTTCTTTCCCTAATAGCTTTACCATTATTATGAAGACAAAGGCCTAAAACTGCCAAAAATGGAAACTACCTGATATGTAACTTTTTAACATCTATTCAATTTATTGGAGCAAAGTAATCTTTTCTACAAACTTTACTATCATTAGTAAAGAAAATTCCAACCAGAGAAGTACTGCTTTCTTGCAACAATAAAAAAAAAAAGGAAAACCAACTTTCATTTTATTTAATAGATTTAATATCTACAGATCATTCCTCTGAGAAATATTCTATACAATCACAAAGAATACCAAAATCTGAATCTTGCCTAAGTGTCAAGAAGAGTTGGAAGTAATTCAGAATCACCTTTAGCTCAACAGTGATTTCTACAGCCAGTTAAACAGTGGAATTGATAGACTCTGAGAATGCCATATGCTGCCGTCTGCTGAAAAGATGATCATTATGACTTGAGGTCTTAAGGCTAGAAGGTCTGACAGAAGGGGAAAATAAGTGGAGGATCCTCTGATTTCAGGGATGTGGATAATTCCTTTAGGGAGAAAGAAAGATTAAATGCTCACCTGGGCAAAGAAAAAATTCACAGAACATATGGTGTATATGTATAAATTATCTTGACAAGAACATGAAGTCAGCAAATTGGGTATTAGAAATATCACTATTGAGAATTACATTGATTATATTCATAAATGTCTTTAAAATGGCTTCCTGTCAAGTAGTTTAGATCTAACATGTGACTTACTTTAAAGACATCATAATATAATGAGGAGAGTCTTTCAGAGTGAAAATATATATTTTTTTACCCTGTCCATATTGTGTTTATTGATTGATGCTTACAAACCTAGATGTATATATTTCAAAGTCACTATGAGAAAGTTAGCAATAATGCTGCTGTTAAATAAATAATAAAATGTTTACACTCGCTTTGGAATACTTTTCACTTTCACAGAATCAGATCTTAAAAAAGAAAAGAAAAAAAAGAACAACAACTAAAAAAGGAGATATACTGGGCATTTTTCTAATGCTTACTGTATCATAGCCCAAACAACAGATGCACAAAAAAGGAACAAGCATTAAAGAAACAGACAGACTGTACATTACATCAGATAAAACTATCTTTATGTTTCGTGGAGCAACAGTCTTGAGGATGGTATAATTGACCTTGTCAACTAATAGTCTAAGTGTAGGGTTTTAAGTGAAAGAAAACATAAGAGAAAGATGCTTAAATATAATTACTTTAGTAATATTTTCTTCTAAGAAGTAACGCAGTCATCCTTCCTTCTAAGGTAACGCAGTATGCCTGCACTACAGTACCGTATAGCAATAGCAAAAAAAAATTAAATGGTATCTCAGTGACAGTATGATCATATTTCTCCTTTTAGCTACAAAACAATATGTACCACCTAGAATAATGTATAAAATGAAGACTAAAGTACTGCCATAGACCATGCTTCACAGGAATTTATAAAAACAGTTGTCCATTTAGCCTAGATTTCCCCTACTAGACCACTGTGTTATTATGACTGCATACATGAACTTCTCTTCTGAATATTGTCATCTTGCTGGCACCGCACATACTCCATTGTATTGCACTGGAGGTGTAATATACACCAGAAATTCACATGCATGTTGTTGTTCCCTAGGATGATTGCCATAGAAGAATCAGTGCAGTGCATTTTGAAGTAAAGTAATAGAGCGTACAATGGCAAAATTTCCTTTTAAATGATACACTTGATGCCTATTTCCCGTAGATGACAGGTATTAACTGGTGTTCACTATCAGCATCATAGTATGTGATTTATCTTCACCCTATCCCTACCTTCATATATCTAACAGTATAGGAAGTGTTAGATTTCTATGAAAGCTTTTTGTTAAAATGTTGTTATTTTCTGTAATTTTTACATAATTGGGAATATTGTTTAATTTTCATGCATAATACTTTAAGAGGATTCTACTACATGATAATCAAGGGAAGAAATGCTGATGGATTATCAGCAGCCATGTTTGGAATACTGTCATTTTTGATCATTCTTAGTGATACAGATTTGGTCAGACAAAATGTTAATATGTATAATTACGAGCTTTTACTTACAGTATCAAGGGGTGATACTTTCATATTAACCTAGAAACCAGGCTATTGTTGTTAAACAAGTTAATTGTAAAGAACAGTGCATATAAATGTGAGCTTGATGGGGATGGATGTAATCGTAAATCATGCAACAGCAGGAACTACATAAAATATTCTGGATATTGCTGTGTTACATATTACTATAAATATCTCAGTAGAGAGACAGAAATGAAAATAGGGGAAAGAAGATGGGTTTAAACCATTTTTGTGTCCTACATCTGATGGCTCCTACAAAATTTCCAGTATTCATTAGAATAGCTGCATGACTGCCTTCATTTATATACTGCTTCTCAGAAGCTAGGTGAAGCAGAGAATAACTAGGGAGCCCAAATCTGTTTCAGCTTTGCAAAGGTAAAGGAAACTGAGGAATGGGCACTCTTTAATTCCAGAAAACTATATACTTGGTGAGATTTCTTTTTAATCAACCAGAATGGGATTATGTATCCAAGATTTTATATAGTTAAATTTATCACAGTTTGGGCACTTAATTGGAACAGCATTTGCTCAAAACACAAATTTTACTACAGTTCAAATAACAGCACTTATTGACAATCATCTACATTTTTGTATACATACATTTTATATAGATAACTTACCCCTCCATCTTGAAAATATGCTATCATATAACTAGTGAGCTGTAGAAATAAAGATTGCAAGATAAAAAGCAGGCTTCCCAAACTGAAATCTGAAGGCAGATTATTATTTTTTTGTTTTATTTTTTTTTAGTGGAAGGAATGGCATATTACAGTCAGGTTAAAACGAGCATGCAGTTTGATAATAAGTCTGTGACATCCAAAGGTGCCGCTTGATGGCCTGGCTCTCGGGTGCAGGAGGCTGACTGGTCAGGGCCAACGCTAGGAAGGAGTCAGCGCTGGCAGGCTAAGAGACCCTCAGTGACTCAAAGAAGAGCTGAACAGTCCTAAAGGGAAAAAGCCTGCAGTTCTGGGGGAAACTGAACACCAGAAGCTTCATGGCAGCATTCTCTGAGATGTTCTCAGTACCAGCTATTGGCTCGGAGTGGAAATCTCCACACATGCCCGAATAAATGACATCAGGAAGAAGGATATATTAAGAACTGGTGGCAGACAGAACCTGTACAGAAGAACTTTTTCTAAAGTCAAAACAGAATGAGACTGCTTGTACTTTAAAAACCTACTAACTCCAGGAAAATCAACAAGGGTTGCATCCCTTACAAGGGAAGCATCCAGGATAACAGATCTTTTAAGAGTTTTTTCATAAAAAATTCTGCGTAAACCCCTACTTCTTCATAAAACCTCAAAATCTGAGATAGAAGAGTAAAATTCAAATTAAAAAGTAAAGAACAATCACAACAGGGTACAGAAGAACATAAAAGTTAAATAATACCTATGTTTCTATACAAATGCTAGAAGAGTAAGAATAAGGGATTTTAAATACTTAGATTCAAATAAGAAACTGAGTTTATAGCTATATCAGAAACTTGATGGAAGATGATAAATCAGTGAACACTACCACTAAAGTACATAGGAAAGACTGGTTGTGTTGGTGGAGTTTTACTGTTAAAAGTTACAGAGGTTTTAGAGTTAAATCAGATAACCAAGTTATGGGAATCCGGAATCCACACAAGAACTGAGAATGCAAAGGCAGAAAATAATAATGGGAACACCTCTTCTAATCTCCAGCAGATAACTGGCTGTCACATTAGTGCATGATCACAACACTTAACTTTTAGTTCCTGTTAATGATTAGAGCATCTAGTGGCAAAACCTCTAAAAGGAAGAGTAATTCTTGTCCTGACTGTGAAATCACAAAGGATGTACTTCACAGCATTACTTTCCAGGAGCTATGCTATGACAGCAACCATCATATATTTAGTTTCAACAGCTTTGCAGAAACAAGCAAACAAAAAATTACTAATTTCAAAACAGGAAATTATATAAAAATGAAGTTTATGGAAAAGAAACAAAAGGAGACATCAAAAAGGGTAGAATACATGCAGTCATTAAGGAAACCAAAGACCTTGTGTTAAAGTGTCAGAGCAAATGAATATCAGTATCAAAAGGACCAAGAAAAAGTTGACTACTACAGTATAGTTGGGAGGACCAACTGAACAATACAGGAGGTTATCTTTCAGAAAAAGAAGTTGTATTCAAAGTAGTAAAATAGAAAAAATCATAAACTCTGATCGTTTATAAAAAATATAGTGAGGAAGACCAAAAGTTTAAAGAATAGCTTGCAAAAGTCAGAATATCTAACAACAAATGCCTTTTAAACTAGATGAGGAGCACGGAGCATGACATGGAGCTTGTAGGAATTAAGGAACACGCAAAGAAGACAGAAAAAAACCACTAAATTATTTTTTAGATCCACAATCACTGTTGAAGAGCTTGAAAAGGTTTGCTTGCCACAATTTTTCTTTACATTCAACATTTTAAAGGGTCTATCTCAACCTCAAAATTTCTAAAACTCTTCAAAGTTCTGGAAGAGGTTCCAGAGAAAAAAAACCCAAACCACCAAGACAAAAACTAACAAACTACTTATCTACTAATTGATTTTTTCCAAAAGTTTCCAAATTATTCAAGAATAACACAACTAGGCATGTTATGAAACCTCACTTAGAATTGCTTTGGCACTCAAGAACTGAAAAATAGCTAATACGACACAGATTTTTGAAAGGGGATTCCGTAGCAGTCCCCATACTATCCCCATACTAAATAAACTAAATACTAAATACAATCCCCATACTAAATAAAGTGCTAATATTCTAAAAAATAGAACCAGTGAACAAATTAATAACTATGACATAATAGACAAAAACTTTTTTTACAGAAAATTCTGTCTCACAAATCTATCAACTTTTACTAAAGGAGTAAATGTGTATATAGACCAGACAGTTGGGGTTGTTTTTTTTTATTATTTTCCAGTCTGCATTCAACAAGGTTGCTTATCAGAACTGCTTTTAAGAAAAAGAATTAATTTGCCAGGCAATTCCCTTCAGAAAAATGCCTGTATATATTAATAATAAGTAATAAGCAGAAAGCAAAGGTAGTAAGGTAGCTTAACGCTGGCTAACAGCCAAAATCCCACCCAGTCACTCACTCTCCCTCCTCAGCAGGACTGGGGTGAAAACAGGAAGATAACTCAGGAATGAGAAAGCATGTGGGTTGAAATAAAGACAGGGAGACTGATTACTAATGAGTGTTGCAGACAAAACAGACTTAACTTGGGGGGAAATTAACTTAATTTATTGTGCATTGAAATAAAAATATAATTACTAATTCAGGTAGCAGGAAATAAAAGACAAACATTAAAAAACCACCCTTCCTCCCCGCATTCTCAGATTCAACTTCACTCCTGCCCTCCAGACCTCTCTTCATCCCCGAGCAGTGCAGAGGAGGATGGGAGGTTACAGTCAGTACACAGCAGTTCCTCTCTAATGCTACTCCTTACACTTTTTCTCTGCTTTGGTGTGGGCTCTCCACAAGCTGCAGTTCCTGTCAGGAAAATCATCTCTGGTGTGGGTCCTCCATGGGCTGCAGGGAGTATCTGCTCCAGCACCTGGAACACCTCTTCCTCCTCTGCCCTCGATGTTTCTTCTGCTGTTTCTCTCTCTTTTTGCTCCCTCTTCCTCTCTCTGTCTGGTATTTTCTTCCCTTTCTTAAATACATTATCACAGAGGTGCTGCCAGCTTGTCTGAGGGACTCAGCTATGGCTGGCTGTGGGTCCATTGCAGAGCCCACTGGAACCAGCTGTGTAAGGAATACATTGTCAGTTTTCACTGTGAAAACTGTAGTCTCACTGGGATCTGTATTGTGACCTGTGCTGTTCAACAGATTCATAAATGACCTGAAAGAAGGATGAAAGATTACAAAGTTTGGTCACTTCAATAGTAAAAGTAATGGTTGTTTCAGATACCGTGATACTGTCTGACTAGGCAATTAAGAGGCAGGCAAAAATTCAGCATAGACAGATATAAACCGATAAGACCAAAAAAAGAATAATTCTGGCTTTATATACACAGTGATGGACTCTGAAGTATTATAACTCAGTAGTAAGACCCTGAAGTTATAACAGATCACTTTGTGGAAATATCAGGAATATGTTTAATAATAGTCAAAAAAAGCAAAGACAAAAATGCAAATTACTATGAAAGGAATACAAAAACATAATGTCACAGAATAAATTACTACCACAGCTCCAGTCTGAATACTGTGTATAATTCTGGTGGTCCTTCTTACCTCAAAAAGAATACAATACAATTAGAAAAGGTACAGAAAAGGAACGGATCAAAGTTAGCACAATCTCTGTACAAAGAATGACCAGGATTTGTTAGCCTTGAAAAGAGATGGGGACATACCAAAGTTGATATATTAGAAGTGGCATTAAGAAGGTGAACAGGAAAGTATTTTTTTACTGTCTCTTCTCATAGAAGCAACAGGAAACAATAAAGGAAAATAGCTAACAAGTTTTGAAACAAACAAAAAGAAGATAATCCTTCAAACATGTCATTAATTTATACCTCTGGCTACAGAATCATGGATGCTAAATTTCACTGAAAAAATTATCAAAATATTCATGGGTGAACACAAATCTACCAGGAACTACTAAAAATAAAAATCGCTAATAAAAAATTCTCCCTAATTCAGGAGATCTCTGAGCTCCAAATCATTTAAGCCTTGAAGTGTATTCTGGGAAAGGATCACTCTCAGACCAGTATCTGTACAAATCAGATCAAAAATGTATTCTGAATACAGAACTATGACTCAGTGGCTCAAAAATAGCCAGGGACATTTCAGACACCTAGGGTATTCTGAGATCTGGGGCTGACAGACATGAGACTAGAGGAAATCTGAGTCCTTGGGAGTAACAGCTGGAGGCTAAGTTAACTGTGGTAGGGCATTTCAAATAGCACTAGACACCTATATTTTGGTTATTAAATACTGTCTTTTATGTTGAAAGAGGTACCTCAGGTCTATAGAGGCCCATATGTCAGCTATACCCATTTCCATTCATAAGAGTTCGGTAGCCTGTAAACACATTTACTTTGTATGTTGAAGCATGCTTCTTGGTGCATATTGTCAAAGAACCTCAAATAATTAATGTTTATTGTCAAAGTTCTGCCTATCAGCAAATTAGAGCAGCTGATTTTTTATAACAATTACATTCAAATTCTATCCACAGTGAACCACCCACCTCTGCTGTGTACCACTTACTATATTTATTTAAGTCCTCTTAGCTTTTAATACTTTCCCAAAGTTTATGTTTAGAACAGAGTAATAGTTATTTGCCCTAGATGGATATTTCAACTTCAGATACCACAGTTACCTTGATAAATTAATAGAATGCTAGTGGGATTGCATATCAAACATTCAAAAGAGATTTATACCCACCAATCCAGAAGTAATTCTGCCTCCTCGTACCTTTGAATAACAACACTGTGGTACTTCATGAACATCCAAATATTCTTTCCTAGGAAACTCCAGATTCATTTAATGCTCAGGATGAATCTGCTCCGATAGGAAACCATGTGTAAGTAGATTTTTTTTATTTCATTCGCTGCAGCACCTGGAAATTGTGTAATAAACAACTGCACAATTGAAAAGGAGGCATCATGATCGGAACAAGTGATGGCTTCCCTGGAAAACTTGGATTGTGTCCTCCTGTTGCATGCCTTAATAACATTGACAAGGCACTTAAACCAAGCTCTTCTGAGGCATCATTAATTGTGCCCCCACATATACTGTCCCAACTTAAATATCTTTTGCAGAAATGCTGTTAACATAGCTGCAAATGTAATCCATATGAGTTCTGCTTTCAACATACAGAAGTTAATACACAGCATATAATGTTAAGTACTCTGAAAAACTAGCTTCTAAGTTTTTTCCTGAATTATTTTATATGGATAACACCACTTTCTTTCCACCCTTATTTCTCCAGAATATTGTAAAAATGAAATAATTAAGATTATGAAGACTCAGATAGTGAGCGGCATGAAAATTCAGTAATCCAGTCTTCAGAGCAAAAATGAGCAACACAGAAAGCAGAAAGTTACATCATAAACAACGGGCCAACAAAACTGAAATACAGTTGTAACTGAGACCTGTACTTAATACGCACCTATTTAATCTGAATTGCACAGATTGTAGTCTGGGAATAAGCACTGGAATTTGCTTAACTGTCAAGAAGTGAAGAGTTCAAGACTGTCTGGTCCAGAAAAAATGTAGTGGATGGACAGGAAAGGAGTTTGGAAAGAGCATTCTGACAAAGAGGCAAAGGATGTGGAGAAACCTAAGACTAGCTGGGTAAAAACTGAAAAAAAGAAACAAGAGGACTGAGATAAACACCCGTCTTATTTTAGTACCCCTACTAGATCAGAAAACCTCTGCCACATGGAGGGCAGGGAGGGAAGTTTGCTGAGAGGTCAGAAAAAGGTGAGACTGGACATGATTATTAATGAGACTGGGAACTGGGAGAGGTCTTTGGAGTAAGAACTGGAGTGGTTACACAGGAAATCTGGACCTGTGTATGCAGAACAAAAAGGAGATTTGACTGAGACAGGAAGCTTGCAAGCATGAAGAGATTAGGTCTGTGGGTCATGATGAGAAATAGGCCATAATGGGAAGCCACAGGAGTGAGTGAGGGATATAAAAAGTTTGGACATAACTGGGACAAGGAACCATGGCCAAGGTGATATGGGTGGGACAGGAGATGCCAGGAAAACTGAGACAGACTGGGCAGAAAAGTCCATGCCACATTGATACACTTTCCTCCAAAGTCTGAAACTGAAAAAAGGTTCTAGATGTTTTGCCCTCTGCTGTCCATAACTAGCTGTGAAACCCTGCTGGACAGCATGTTCCTCTCTCACATTCATCTGTGCAGTGGCTGCATAGGCAAATGAAACTTATCCCTCTCATCTCTCAGTTCCAGCTTCTCAGCCTAAAACCAACTTCCATAAATAGTCTCTTTCCCAATTACTTTCATTTTCATCCTCCAATTTCCAGTCAGTTTTGCTCTCTCTCTCTTTCCTCAGTCTCAGTCTCAGCAGATGCTTTGTTGTCAACCACAGGCCTACCCAAGCACCAGCAGCCGGACTAGGGCTAGCGACAGCCCGACTGAGAGGAATTGCATTGCAACTCACAGTTCTGATGTCCATTGCTATTCTGGCTCAGAGCTGCACTAAGAAGGAAATTTAATCTCAGTCTGGAGCATGTTTGGTAGCTCAGTAGGATGGCACAGGTGCTAGCAGTGATGAGACAACTGAATGTCTGGGGTTGATGCACAAGCTCGTTAGATGTAGGACATGCAAAGGGAGGAAGGATATTCAGCTGCCATCTGCTATAATTATGAACTATGAGAGGATCAAGCATGCTTAGTGATGGCAGAGTATTAGCAATTAAGTTCCAGGAAGTCACTGCTGACTATACATACACTGAGCACACAAACCACATTTTTTCAAAGGATAATAAATGTTAAAGGAGAGGAATGAGGAAGGAAGAACCAAGTGTGGAAGCTTTCCATAGAGACCTTTTCACCTGGGCAACCAAGTTATATTCCTGATGTAGAAGCTAGTCCCATGTCAAAGCACAAGAGCAACTAAGTATTTAAATGGAAATTTTTTTGTTACTTTTGAATTTCTTTTTCTCCATTCTCTGAAATGACTAGGCCTTTTTAGCTGTAATGACTGTAACAAGCTACCTGAGACAGACACCAGCATGGAAAATTTTGCTTCAAATTCTCAAACATAATCAAGTTGTAACCAACTGAAAATAGACCCATAATCCTACTAGTTCTATATCCATATCTGCCACATTTTTCCTTGGGAAATATTGTTCCTTTGGAAAGACCAAACTATTTTGTAATTGGCCTATGACTCAGTCTTTTAGAAAGATAACATTTTGCCACAACATACATAATAACTTTATCTTAAACACCATCCATTTTCTAACTTCACTTCAATGCCTGTCTGTTCTATCGGCATAAGTTCCAAGGGAAGTTCTCAGAGACAGCATGTTTGTACTTCAAAATATATTTAAAAGTCATTAAATTATATTCTAAAAATTATTTAAGGTCTACCTTTTTAAAAATGTTTACATATTCACTGTTGACCAAGAGGAGGATCACAAATGTGAGAATATTTTTTCAAGTAGGAAATTTTAATTTTTTTGATAGTAACTAGGAAAACTGAAAAAAACCTTGCATCATAACTGTCTCAGTGGCCAAGATACTCCAAAGAAAGGTGAGACTGCCAAGGTCAAAGTGGTTCTTTGCCCTAGTTAAGATAAGGAATAAAAGGAGATCATAGAATCATAGAATCTTTTAAGTCAGAAAAGACCTCTAAGATCATCAAGTCCAACCTGTTAACCCAGGACTGCCAAGTTCACCACTAAACCATGTCTCAAAGCACCACATCTACACGTGTTTTAAACACCTCCAGGGATGATGACTCCACCACTTCCCTGGGCAGCTTGTTCCAATGCCTGATAACCCTTTTGGGGAAGAAATTTTTTCTAACATCCAATCTAAACCTTCCCTGGCACAATTTGAGGCCATTTCTTCTTGTCCTATCACTTGTTATCTGGGAGAAGAGACCGATGGCCACCTGCCTACAGCCTCCTTTCAGGTAGCTGTAAAGAGCAATAAGGTCTCCCCTGAGCCTCCTTTCCTACAGATTAAACAACCCCAGATTCCTCAGCCGCTCCACTTAAGACTTGTGCTCCAGACCCTTCACCAGCTCCATTGCCCTTCTCCGGACATGCTCCAGCACCTCAATATCTCTCTTGAAGTGAGGGGCCCAAAACTGAACACAAGATTCGAGGTGCAGCCTCACCAGTGCCGAGTCCAGGGCACTGTACTCTTCCCTAGTCCTGCTGGCCACACCGTTTGTGATACAAGCCAGGATGCTGTTGGCCTTCTTCGCCACCTGGGCACACTGCTGGCTCATGTTCAGCTGGCTGCCAGCCAGCACCCCCAGGTCCTTCTCTGCCAGGCAGTTTTCCAGCCACTCTGCCCCAAGGCTGTAGCATTGCATGGGGTTGTTGTGACCCAAGTGCAGGACCCGGCACTGAGCCCTGTTGAACCTCATACAGTTGGCCTCGGCTCATTGATCCAGCCTGTCCAGATCCCCCTGCAGAGCCTCCTGCCCTCCAGCAGATCAACACTCCCCCCGCAGCTTGGTGTCATCTGCAAACTTACTGAGGGTACACTCGATCCCTTCATCCAGATCATCAATAAAGACACTAAACAGAACTGGCCCCAGTAGTTAGCCCTGGGGAACACCCCTTGTAGCTGGCTGCCAACTGGATGTATTTCCATTCACCACTACTCTTCAGGCTCACTCATCCAGCCAGCTTTTTACCCAGCGACAGTCTGAAGTACACTGCTGAACTCATGCATCAACTCAGTTTTACATGAAACACTTAAAATATTCATGCTGGCAGACAGCAAAATCACTTTCTGTCCATGTGGTAAAACTATTCTCATGGAGAGTAGGAAATGTAAGTTTGTCTTTCCTGAGACAAATGAAGAAAGTGAGCCAAGATCTCCCATATCTGGGCTGAATGCTCTAACCACTGAGCTCTCACACTGAATGGATATAGCAACACAGCTATTGTTTACATCAGACTAGTTCCTTCCCCTTCTTCCTCATTTTTTCTATTTTTCCTGAAGGCTGCTGTTTGGATAAGCCAATCCAAAACTGTGATTTGCTTTAAGTAAACCAAAAATGCAGTCTTAGCTCTCTGCTTTTTGAAAAGAAAACTTCCCCCAGAATTAGTGGCCTAAAAAGGACTTAGTATCAAGGAAGAATACAACGTCTGATTTAGTGCCACCAGAGGTGACAATAGAGATGTAAACTACAAACACCTAAAAGCTTACAATACAAGCTGTCAGGCAGAGAACTCCCTGCAGTTTTTGACCATCTGGATAGCTCCAAACTTTTATTAATCTCAGTCAAAAAAGAATGTGAACATGGATGTATGAACAGTGGAATCTCAAGCAGGAACATAGACACTACTCAGCATCAGCTGCTTCTGTATTCAAATAATGCATCCAATTTCTGCAACCACAAGTCAAGAATAATGTTGGTAAGTAGCTAAGTATACACAATATAACTATCAAAGTACTCAAAACCATGACCTAAAATGAGAGAATCAAGAAATTTCACCTCCTTAGTATAATAGATAACTAGATTACAGTCTATAAATATATACATAGGAAGATAAATTTCATTTCAGTCTCACAGACAGAAGCATAACAAGACCCAGGGGCTAGACACTGAAGACAGACAAACTTAGAATTAACAGCATAATTAATAATGAGGAGTACCTCATTGAAAAATGTGGTAGATACTCCCATCCTTGAAGTATGCTTTTTAAAAAGCAAGGTAGAGGATTTTTTTTATCTTTAGAAAGACACGACCTAGTTCAAATGGAAAGAAACTAAGAGAGCCATGAGGTCTCTGTTGTACAGTATGCCAGGCTAGATGATCACAGTACTCCCTTCTGGCTTTTTAATCCATGAAACTGTGTACATTTCCATTTCAATGAAACTGAATCTTTCAATGAGCATTTTTTTAAAGGAACAGCTTTCCAGTGAGCTGTAGTTATGCCTTGCAGGCACAGCACTGTTTTGGGGGAGCCTTGTGAAAAACTTCTGGATAGCACAGTACAGTGTTACTCTAAATGGGGAAAGCATTCAGTCCTTTCTGAGCCAAAGCTGGGACCAAGTACAGTATACAGTAGAATCTGCTTTGTTTAACATATTAATTTGAAAATTAACTCTTTGCAGCATCACACTGAATCAGTTTATGTACTCAGTTCCATCATCAGTTCATGAATTTGACACTGGCTTGGCATAACATAGTTTTAACTTGGTTTTACCAGATACTTTCTCTTACATCACCACAGAAAAGGGAGTCTAATGTAAAAGTGTTAGCACTGGAACACATCTGCATCAGAATTTCTGATTTAGTTTCTTCAAAAAATAATTTTATTTTTGTGCACCAAACTACTTGGAGACCTGAACCAGCATAAGACAAAGGGATATCATTGGGCAATTCACATAAAATACTTCTTATTGCACCAAGACAAATCACTAGGGTAGACACAGCCTTCAGAGACCCTCTGGCTATGGCAGTCTAACCAGTCCACTATTTTCTATCTGTGTTAAACTATCACTCCATAATATCAGAGATATAATAAAATATTTTTTTTTAAATTCCACGTTTCTATAGGATTTTGAAGTTTTGAAGTCACTGCTTTTGACAGTTATCAATAAATTCAAACTAATGTGTTTTCAGTATGGAGCACAGAATGTTACTTATTCATATCTATTTAATTTTCTTACAGTCGTTTCCCTTTCACTAAAATATTCCTGTGATTGTTATTCTCTCATTTCAGACATATAAAAAGTCAGTCAAAAAAAAAAAATATTGAAGATAATTCTGACTGCTGACACACACAGGTATAACTATACATACTTTATATGAAATTAATTTTTCTGCAGGTAATACAATAAAATGGACTGACCTTCAGGTTCAATGACATAATATCAGCTTAAATGCAGTTTCACAATAAATATAGCGCATAAAGACTTAAAACACAAGCATATCTTATAGGTAGAGAGGATAATCAGAGTAGCATAGTACCTTTTGAAAAGATCTCATTATTCTGTGATTTAATCTCTGTCTGCAATTTGTATGTGTGTGTGTACTATAATCACATTTAACCTTGAGAAAATCCTGCATCTGGTACATGCTTTCAGCAGGGAGTCCTTATACTAGTAAATTTGAAAACCAGATCTGACTTTATACTTGCTGTGATGCCAACAATGGCTTATGCAATTATTTGTCTGCTTTTAGTTTAGTGTTTTGTGAATAACTTCTTATACCAGCTATCAGTTGTTATCTTTTTGTTAGTATGTTTCGTCATCATGTCTGTAGAGGTCACTGTGACAGAAAGGGCAAATCATATAGAAAACATCTGTAGTCATGAATAAAGAGTTGGAAAATAATGCTATTTCTTTTTCGTTGTTTCATCCACAATGTTACCTTTCACAGTCTGACCTCAAATGTGTAACAATACCTGATGAGAGCATAAGAATAGCAACAACCACATGTTTCTCCATAATTGCTGTTTGTCAGTCATTTCTTCAGCATTAACAACATTCCAGGCAACTCAAGGTCAACTATGTCTTATGCTAAGGGACAAAGCCCTTCTTATCAAAA
This sequence comes from Ibycter americanus, assembly GCA_035590275.1. Lineage (NCBI taxonomy): Eukaryota > Metazoa > Chordata > Aves > Falconiformes > Falconidae > Ibycter > Ibycter americanus. The sequence continues at coordinate 1,361,830 of JAVJGI010000062.1, forward strand.
GAAATGGGTAAGCCAAAAAAATCCATTGCCAACTTCCAGATGAGTGCTTGATTCTGGCTCAGTTTTGTGCCCACGACCAAGGAAAGCAAAGCCACTGGGAATATTCTGGCAGTATAAACTGGCAACCAAAGCAACTGAAAATATTGCTAGTAGTATTTTCCCCTTTTGTACATGCACAATCAACTCTGTGTCTTTGCACAGTGTTTTAAAACAGAGAGTTAAAGTACTGCCCTGAGATGACCTTCCCTATAAACCTGATCTTAATAGTGTTCTAGAGGATGTTTATATGAAGACAATTCTCTCCTAGTTTTCAGAGTGTATTAAAATGTATAAAATTACATTAAGTATATCATCTGTTTTCCACCTTTAATCTTACTAAATTCGCCATTGCAACTAAAAAGAAATACTATGCTAAAAATAGATTAAATAAGGTGGTATTACAGATTTAGTTAAGACCCTTATTAGGCACACAAGAATTGAAGAATTTAGGTAGGTATTGTCTTAGTAAAGGGGCACGTGAAAGAAACAGAATCAGGAAGAAACCCATTTAGAGACTGTTTTGCAAAGAAAGTAACCAGATATTACCAACCACAAAGATAGTAATAATATTTCTCAGGGATGTAAATAGGAATCATAGTTTGCCATTTTCACCAAGTGCTAGATAAAACTGTGAGAAAGAAAGCATTCTGTTATACTAAAGGCAATGGGGTTTTATTTGTTCTTCATAATTAGGTATGTTCTAACAGAAAATAACTAATTCTTAATGTTTTATGAGGAAAATTAAAACAAATCCATGAAATAGCTATCAGCTCAGGTTAGAAGGGCACAAAAGTAGAACACAGCTTTGTTCAAAGACAAAAATGCCATTTTCTCATTTTCACGAGAAAAACAGTTTCAAATTTAATATTGAACTACTTATCCTTTCTGTTGAGTAGTAAAGGACAAGATTAATGTATTCCAATCTTCTGATGAAAGATTTTTCAAGAAAGATTTAGAAGGCTCTAATGCCATGAAGCAATTGGCAAGAACATCAATTGACCTTATGCACCAATTGTTTCATCTCTTTTGGCACCAAAATTGTTTTTCTTCAGATCCACAATATGACCCCTGTCTTGCTGCCAAAGTAGTCTTTGACATTAAGAAAAGAAATTCTGGTGGCAGCAGATTTTAGGGCACCAAAAATGGCAGTTTCAACACCATCAGTCTCATGAGACCAGTGGACTATGCTGATGCAATTTTCCCCAAAAAATTGTTCAACGTCAACCTACTGTTACTCATAAAAATTGAGCAATATTTCTTTTCTGCTGCTAAATGCCGTGCAAACTGATTAATTCTAAAACTTGGAAAAATCTATCTGTTTTTTGGTAGTGAGGAACTAATGGTAACAAAGATGCATTTCTCAACAGGAAGATACCAACTAAGGAACATGGCACCATGCTAAACACACATAAATACCCTATGAAGTTTTACAGAGATGGTTTAAGTGTTAAGTGCTACAAGCTCTGCTCAGTCCAAGTTTCAGGTTCAGAACTATGATGTGCATGAACCAATATTGTTTGGACTCCATACAATAGGTTTTAAGTCTTGTCATGATAATAATTCAGTCTGCAATTAACTCCCAGATTAACTCTCAGCTCCCAGTCTCTTCCATGTATATTTTTAAAAAAGACATTCTGATGTGGGAACACCTAGATGTCAAGGTATTATTATAACTTAATAATCATAGAATGATAGAATGATTTGGGTTGGAAGGGACCTTAAAGATCATCTGGTTCCAATCCCACTGCCGCAGGCAGGGACGCCTTCCACTAGACCAGGTTGCTCAAAGCCACATCCAGCCTGGCCTTGAACGCTTCCACGGATGAGGCATCCACAACTTCTCTGGGCAACCTGTCCCAGTGTCTCACCACCCTCACAGTAAAGAATTTCTTCCTAATATCTAATCTAAATCTATCCTTTTTCAGCTTAAAGGCATTACCCCTTGTCCTATCACTACATGCCCTTGTAAAAAGTCCCTCTCCGGCTTTCTTATAGGCCCTCTTTAGGTATTGGAAGGCAGTGAATAATGTAGCACAATAAAGGTGTAACATAAAATACGTTTCTTATACCTACATACTGTTTCATTTATTGTGAAGTGACTGTCTGCCTAACCGAATCCCATTGTCCAGAGCTATGTGAACACCTACTCACTAAAGGTCTTAGTGTTACGTGTAAGGGAATACAGATAAACACAAAATAGAAAGGATCAAAAGGATGACAAGACAAACAGGAGAGAAAAAAGATTTAGATAGACCAAAGACTGAAACAACGTTATCTCTAAAATTTCTTACTTGTATTAAATTGGATGCTTTGAAGTTTTGTTTATACATAGTACCCAAGGATATACATGTCCATAACACTGCATAGTTTGACTATGTCTCATCTTTCTCTTACTTTTTTGCTTGGGTCCCCAGTTCACTGCAAACACATGCTTAATTCTAATGTGTATGCAGTTCCAATGAAGTCATAATGAGGTGTTTGCTATATAGATGTTTTTATATTTAGTCTCTCTGAAGAAATCATCATTTCACATCTTTACACAAATAACTCCTACAGTAAAATACCGATTTAGTGTGGGACATTCAGAATAAATACTGCCTTTTTCACCATTCTTTAGAAGTATGTAATACAACTACCTGAAAGCATACACAGTCCATTCAATATTTTGAATGGGAGGAATAGAAAGGCTATGTGGCCCCAAAAGTGTGATTGAGTCATGTGATGCAGGGGTGTGTGTTGCACCGGTAAGTGCTAACAAGAAAGTTTAAAGTCCTCTCTAGTCTCCCTTGTAATTTGTTAGACACAGTAAGGATGTACCAGAGTTCTTTCCTTAACTGCTCATTCACAGTTACAGCATTAATCACAGCACACCTAAAACTATAGGATTAGATCTTTCATCTCCAAATCTTTTGCAGTTACAATTTCATTCCACAGCTAGGCTAAGAGGGCATATGAAAGATGTGTAAATCATCACTAAAAACATCTTAGTGCTCTTATTATCTTGTATATCAGTTGGGCACTGACAAAGAAGCCAACAATGAATTAAGTACTCATGCTTTTATTCATGATAGAATATCTGATTATGGTGTGTTTAAATATGTAGAGCTGTATACCTCATTATTTAAATAGATTGTTTTTTCATATGTGTCAGTGGTTTATTTAAACACTGAACAGAAAGAAAACAATACAGAATTTTGGGTTCCCAAGTATGTATTCCTTTTATCACATTAAAATATTAGATAACTCTTATTCTGTTTTTAAGATGTGTGAATGCTATAGAGATAACAATGAATTTAACCCAATCATGTGGTGACATCACAAATAAAGCTACACTGACTTATAGCAGTGATTAAATATTCTTGATTTTATGGAAAAAACACATTGAAAATAAACTGCACACTAAATTTTTTCTAAAATAAATCTGACCAGAAGTATGAAGCAGATTTACTGCGTCTACAAGAGTCTTTTCAAAGTGGATGTGAAGAATTCAATCCTCCTCTCAGCAATGCTCAGCTAAGATGGTAGGTAGAGAACAAACATATCTTGGAATACATTGCATCAAACTTCTGGTATGTATGACACTTGAGCTAATTTTCCTCTGCTTATTTACTCCAAAGGAAATTGTTAAAAGATATTTCTTCTATAACCTAAACAACATTACTTCACTAGAAAAAACAAGTTACAATGCCCTTTATTACCTTGCTTCTTGTTCAAAATTATTTAGAAATATATGATCAGAAATAGTGAGTTTAATGGAACATGTACTAACTTCAGCTAAATTTACAGGATCACAGAATGCTTGAGGTTGGAAGGGACTTCTGGAGGTCATCTGATCCAACCCCACTGCTCAAGTAGGACCACCTAGAGCCAGTTGCCCAGGACCATGTTCAGATAGCTTTTGAGTATCTCCAAGGATGGAGACTCCACAACCTCTCTGGGTGACCTGTACCAGTGCTCAGTCACCCTCACAATGAAGAGAGTGTTTCCTGATGTTCAGAGGGAGCCTCCTGTGTTTCGGTTTGTGCCCGTTGCCTCCGGTCCTGTCACCAGGTACCACTGGAAAGAGCCTGGCTCCCTCTTTTTCATTCCCTCACCTTAGATAATTGGACACATTGGTAAGATTCTCCCCTGAGCCTTCTTCAGGCTAAACAGTTCCAGCTCTCTCAGTCTTTCCTCAGGAGAAATGCTCCAGTCCCTTCATCATTAGTGGCCCTTCACTGGACTTTCTCCAGTGGCTCCACATCTCTCTTGTACTGGGGAGCCCAGACCTGGACACATCACTCCAGGTGTGACCTCATTAGTGCTGAGTAGAGAGGAAAGATCACCTCATTTCACCTGCTGGCAACACTCTCCTAATCCAGTCCAGGATACCACTAGGTCTCTTTGTGGCAAGGGCACATTGCTAGCTCACATTCAACATGACTGCAGCCAAGACCCCCAGTTAACTTTCTGCAGTCCTACTTTCGAGCCAGTTGGCCCCCAGTATGTATTGGTGCATAGGGTTATTCATCCCCAGATGCAGGACACTTGTTCTTGTTGAACTGCATGAGGTTGTCAGCCCATTTTTCCAGTCTGTTGAAGTCCCTCAAGATGGCAGCACAACCCTGTGACTTATCAGCTACTCCTCCCATTTTTGTACCACCAGCAAACTTGCTAAGGCTACACTCTGCCCCATCATCCAGATCATTAATGAAGATGTTAAACAGGACTGGATCCAGTATTGACCTATGGGCTACACCACTAGTTACTGTCCTCCAGCTAGACTTCACACTACTTCAACAGCTTCTCTATGAGGATCTTACGGGAGACAGTGTCAAAAGCCTTACTGAAGTCTAGGTAGACAACATCCACTGCTCTCCCCTCATCTACCAAGGCAGTAATTTCATCATAGATAGTTATCAAGTTGGTCAAGTATGTCTTCCCCTTGGTGAAGCCATGCTGACTACTCCTGATCACCTTCTTGTCCTTCATGTGCCTGGAAATGATTTCCAGGATTAGCTATTCCATCAGTTTTTCAGGGACTGAGGTGAGCCTGACTGGTCTGTAGTCCCCTAGGCCCTCCTTCTTGCCCTTCCTGAAAACAGAAGTGGTGCTCGCTTTCCTCCAGTCCTTGGACACTTCTCCCAGTCACCATGATTGTTCAAAGACCATTGAGACCTCATAATGACATCTGCCAGCTCTCTCTCAGTACTCATGACTGCATGCCATCAGGGTCCATGGACTTCTGTACGTCCAGTTTGCTTATGTATTCCCTGACCTGACCCTCTTCCACCAAGGACATGTCTTCCTTGCTCCAGACTTTCCCCCTGGTCTCTGGGATCCGTCATTTCTGAAGGCCGGCCTTGCTAGTAAAAGACTGAGGCAAAGATGGCATTCAGTACCTGCACCTTTTCCATGTCCTGGGTCTCCAGGGCCCTGCCCCATTCAGCAGCAGCTCCACATTTTCCCTAGTCTTCCTTTTGCCACTTAAGTACTTAGAGAATCCCTTCTTGCTGCCTTTGATATCCCTTGTCAGCTTCTGTTCCAGGTGGGATTTGGCTTTCCTAACTGTGTCTCTGCATGATCAGTGCCTCTCTATTCCCGCCAAGTTACCTGTCCCTGCTTTCACCTTCTGCATGCTTCCTTTATAAGTCTGAGTTTTGCTAGGAGCTTTTTGCTGATGCATGCAGGCCTCCTGGCATTTTTGCCTGACTTCCTGCTCATTAGGATGGACTGCTCATGAGCTTGGAGGATGTGTTCCTTGAATATTAACTAGGTTTTTTTGGCTCCTCTTCCCTTCAGAGCTTTATTCCACAGGCCTCTTCCAAGCAGATCCATAAAGAGGCTAGAGTCAGCTCTTAAGTGCAAGGTTGTGACCTTGCTTTCTGCCCTGCTCCCTCCTGTCAGGATCCTGAACTCCATCTCATGGTCACTGCAGCCAAGGCTGCCCTCAGCCTTCACACCCCCAGTAAGCCCTTCCTTTCCTGTAAGTGTGAGGGTCAGCAGAGCACCTCTCCGCATTTGTTCCTGTATCACTTGGATGAGGAAGTTGTCACTGACGCTCTTCAGGAATCTCCTGGAGGGTAGTTGAAGTACCCCATGAGGACCAGGGCTGTGAATGTGAGGCTATTTCTAGCTGTCTATAGAAGGCCTCATCCACTTGTTCTTCCTGGTCAGGCAGCCTATAGCAGACTCCCACTACGGTGTCACCCAAACTGGTCTGCTCTTTAACGCTTACTGCTAAGCTCTCAGTTGGCTCTTCATTCAACCCTAGAAGAGCTTCATGCACTCCAGCTGTTTTCTCTTATAAAAGTGCAACTCCACCTCCTTTTCTTTCCAGCCTGTCTTTCCTAAAAAGCCTGCGTCCTTCCACTGCAGTCATGCAAGCCACCTCATCACATCTCAGTGATCCCAAAAAGATCATAGCCCTGCAACTGCACAGAGATCTCTTAACTTATGCTTAGTCTCCACAACAGTGTACAGGCACATCAGAGAGGCACCCCAGCACCATGATTTCTCAGAAAGGGTCTGTTTGGTTTTTTTCCATAAAGGTGCCTTGTAGGCATTTCCTTGTTTACACACAAATGCTTAAGATGACCGAATTTAACCCTTGTTTTGTTGATTTTGTGCTCCCTTTCATTCACATCGCCCCAGGCTTTTTGCTGTCAGCCCTGACCATCACTCTCTTAGTGGGCTGCCAGTAACTCTCAACCTCCCAGCATAGCTAGTTGAAAGTCCTCCTTACCAGTTCCAGTCACCCTGCTGGCAAAGATACTGTTGGCCTCTTTATGGGGAGTGGATCCCCATCTCTTCCAAGCAGATGTAGGTCTTCAAGCAGGATCCCATGGTCATAGAAATCAAATCCCTGTTGCCACCAACAGCTCCACAACCAGGTGTTAATATGCAATATCTTTAGACCCCTTCCTGTTCCCCACAAGTCTGACAACACCTGGGCCCCCATATCCCTGACTGTCGCTTCCAGAGTTCTGTAGTCAGTTTTGATACTCTCCAGGTTGCCCCTGGCAGTATCATTGGTGCCCACATGGAAGAACAGCAGGAGGTCCAGAAAAGCTTTGGCAGTCTCTCCACAACATCCCACATCCAGATCCCAGGCAAGCAGAAAACTTCTCCAGAGGACACGTCAGGCTGGCAGACGGTTGCCTCCAAACCCTGCTGCATGGAGTCACCTACTACCATTGCTCAACTTTTCCTCCTGGTGGTCTTGCATAACTTGGGGTCAGTTGGCCCAGATGCTTCGCTTGAAAGCACATCTGGCTCCTCCTCAGCTTTGAGGAATTTCTTTTTTTCTCCTGCCAGCATCCCAGTGTTTCCTATTGCTGGGTATTCAGCGTGCAACCACATTCTTAACTTAAGAATTATTACATTTAACTTTCCAGATGTTGATTAGTTAATCTCCTATAGCAGGTACAAAAACCTGCATTTCTCTTTCAGAGAAACTACATCACAGATTATGCACATGGAATATATTTAATTTTTGAACATTATTGATGAACATGGAGATATTAGGACACTTCCTGTACTATACTGACACTTCGAGTTACATTTATTATAATTTATGATTTTTATGAAAGAGCTCAATTACCAGACAGGCATTCATTGTAAGGGTGTGAAAGTAACAGAAATAAACAAAATACTTTTTGTATATTCAATATCACAAACTTTGTTGTGTACATTGAGTATTCTAAAGAATTAATGCTTGATATATGACCCAATTAGACAAAAAGAATCATCCAATTCACTTTTTAATAAATATATTTTACTCAAAGTGCCCTTGAAAGCAACTACACACATCCTGAGTCTTCCTTCCTATGTACTCTCTAATCCTTGCCAATGAAATTAGTCTTTATTGATTTCCTAGCTCACTAACAAAAATGTCAAAATAGAAGAGATAAATGAAAATAGTACTGACCTCAGTTTCATACTTTCTGTTCCTCTTTACATATATGACAATTTTATTCATAAGGTAGTTTTTGTGCTTGCTTTTTTTTTTTTTCTTTTAGATGCTCCAGTCTGTCTAACACAGTATTTAGAGCACATCAGGATCTCACTACGGTCTCTCACTACAGTCTTTAGTTTTACCTGCTGATGTTTGTCTTTTGTTAGTTTAATGCAAAGATAGGTCACACAAAACTTTATCATACCCCACAGACTATGTGGAACCATCCTCCAAATTTTAGGTTTCTTCATCACATGTACATTCCACATTTCAGCAGGCAATAGCAAGTGTAATCTGTATGGCAGTGATCTCCCCTAAAGCCAGACAGAAAAATGAATAACAATTTCTAGAAGCAGTATAATTATAGGAATACTGAACTTTTTCCGGCTTCCCTTGATGTGGGATATCAAAGACAGTTTTAAATATAGGAAGTCCTACCATTGATTAAAATAATAAAGATATAAGCAATAGAATCAGACTGAATTCATTGCTTTTGTGTGCAAAAAGCTCTGTATTTTGTGATCTCCCAGTTTTGGGACTTGAATTCTTTCACTTGGTGCCAACTCCATTTTTTAATTTCACAGTTGAAGGGGAAAAAAAAACCCCAACAAACAAAAACGAATAAACCCATCTTCATATTCTTATTTCCCTTAAGTTCTAAGAAAATATGTCCTTTGGTCCAATTGCACTGTTTTGTTTACACATAATTTTGTGAATTTTAGAGATATAGATAAAATAGTGAAGGAAGTTTAGCAAATGTTTCAATATAGCCTCTTTGGAATACTCCCTCTTTTTTTTTTTTTTTTTTTTTTAACTTTTTAGCAAAAAGTAACAGGATTTGTTCTACACTTGTTGATTGGCTCTCTGATTTTTCTTTAATTAAAAAATTTCTGCATTAGTCAAGAAGTTATTGAAATTATTTTAGATTTTACTTGTAGGTCATACGTGCTATTAAATATATGAGAAGAGGAAATATCTACAAAAAAATTCTTGAATTCTTTTTATTAGAATTAATTCATGCCACAATTAGCTTAGAGTACCTAACTTAAAACTTTCTAGCATTTGAGAACGTAGAAAGATGTGCAGATAACAATATGAAAAATAAGTGCCATTATAATATGAATTATAATCCTATCTTTGAAAATTCTTCTGATTTTTGGTCACCTGAACTCAAAAAATGACAGAGTAAAAGAGCAATTAACTGACTGGACATATGTGAAAAAAGTCCTAGCTACTAATCTATTATGCAACTGAAAAAAATAGCAGTACTTAGAATGAAATACTAGACACAAAACCAGGTAAAACTGTTACATGCAATAATAGAATGAAAAATTGAATAGTAAAAGCGACCTTGAAAGATCGTCTAGTTAAAAAAAAAAAAAAGCTGCATTTTTCCCAGATTAAACCAAGGCAAACTTTTAAGAAGTGAATCCAGACTACAACCCATCAAATTTAATTATTCACTGTTAACTAGATCCATATATTTATTATGATACCATTCTATTAAATATCTCCATACAATTTAAAGAGCAATTATAAACTTTTATAAATGCACACACAAACTGTACTTCAGATCACATTGAGACACCTGTTGCATTATTCCCAAGGATACAGGATGAAATCTACCATTGCACAGAGAGATAGTACTCTTCTGTAAATAAATGTTTTGGTTACTAAATGAAGTAAGCCTGACCAGTTGGTTGCAACAATGGACATACAAGGAGGGAGTTTCTAGCATAACAAACAAATGAAAAAAATAAACAAACAAAAAATTAAGGATAAGTATGGAGCTATGCCAGCCAGTGTGTGTGTATATATATCTATATATCTATATATATTAAAAAAACCAACCAACAACTTTCAGTCTAAATTTAAAACTAAACTGTTTGCCAAAGAAAGTTGTAAGTTCTCATCTTTCAATTCCAGAACATCTATGGCACGGAGTACTTAGAAAAGAGGAAAGATGATGCAATGTCACTGGCACCAAACCTGAAACTCAAAGACACTATTTAAACAGATTTGAAAAAATGTGCAAAGACACAGAGTATGAACACCTACAAAACAGCTTCTGGTGGGGGTGAAAACCTGTTGTATCTGTAAAGCCAGTTGGGTTGTGTTTAAAATGGAAAGACAAAAAAGATCAAACATCTTGCAAATACTAAAACAAATGACAGTACCAAAACCTCCTAATGATATGCTAAAGAAAGACACCTAACGGATAAGGAAAAACCAGCCAAACTCCAAAGCCTGCTGGGAATTTTGACAAACCATTTAATATCAGAAAATGGCATATTAGATATGACATATTTCTCAGCCCCTTAGAACATCTGATCTGGAAAAGGAAAGCCCCCAAACAACCAGCAATGCAGTTAATAAAAAAACCTGCAATATTCAGATTTCATACAACAATTGTCTTGGGCACTACCCATCTTCCCCCCATGGATATGCATAGCATTTTTACTTCTTAGTATTTGCACAGAATACTGCACTTCTCATTCATGATCAGATAACAGACTACTACATTTACATACACAGCAAGCAATATACCTGAGAAATATTAGTATCTAACTCATTTCTCCTAAAAGCTGAGGGTTTGAGAATGAACAGCAACATACGATCAACAAGTTCTTCCTGGTTCACAAGATCATAATCTGAGAATAGTATAAAGTATTAAAAAAAATATAATCAAAAGGAAAAAATACAAACTTATTGCAGCAGAACTATTCTTATGACAAGGAAAGAGAATAAACAGAGAAGCACATACACAAAAAAAAAATTCAAGTGAAGCACAGAAAAAAACATAAAGTATATAAAAACCTTCTGCCTTTCCCTTTTGAAATAAAGGACTGAAGACTATCTTACTCATGGAATAACGTTATCATTCAGCCAAATGAATCAAGCAGAGGATGATACTGAAAGGAGTCAGAGCTCTCTAGAAAACAACAATGTAACCAACTGTACACAAATACATACACACACCTACAAATATGTACACTTACCATGTATTCCCACATGCACACACACTTGGAAAAACCGAGGTGTTGGTACTGTTTTTCCAAGAACATGGCAGTGAGTCTGGGTCAGTCCCGGAACTGCTACAACAAGCAACTTGCAAGTTGCTGTTGAAACAGTTTCTTCTCTGTGCTCCAGTACTGACTTTCCGCCAACTCCCTATTAAATACAGACACTTTGATCTTAAGGTACCCATGTAAATTTCCCAGAAAAACAGCAAAGCACCATAAAGAAGCAGTCCCAGGAACTCCTACATCAGGTGTCAAGTCTGTTCCAGCTGTTGCGGTATTAAGGCAACTAGGAATGTAATAAGCTATACTTCAACCGGAACTATTTTCTTTTCTGCAAAAGATTTCATCGTCTGCATTTACAGAAACATGTCACACATATGGGCTACTGATATTCAAGAATGAAAGCTCAAACTGGATTTAAATATTTCCTGTTAGAACAAACTTTGCAAACTCTTTTTTTCCCCCACTGTTCCTTTGGATTGAAAAAATACAGACTTTGACAGATTGAAGTGGCTTTTTGTTTCTAAGTGTCAAAGCATCTGAAACAGGTAAAACCCCAATACAGATGAAAAGATTTATGGCTATGATCTTCCAATATATCTGATCTTCAAGCCCACAGCAAGAAGCCAGGCTGGAAAAGCTAGGGAAAAAAACCATTCAAAGAGCAAAAAGAGTAGAACCTTGAGATTCCTTAAGTCTAAAGGTCAAAATTGTTTCTAATAAATAAATGGAAAGTTTAAAAGGCATAATATGGAAAATAACAGAAAACAATATCATTAAGTAAAACAGAATCTCCAATAAAATCTAAATTACACTTAGTTTTAAAAAAGCAGTGAAAAACTGTAAGTACACTCGATTTCCAAAGAAAACATTTATTAGTCAATCACTTTCACCAATAGAAGAGATAAGAAAAGTACCATTTTTCAAATGCACGTTGGCCAAGAGCTTGAACTTAAATTATTTTGTTCTTTAACTAGAAATATGATAGCCTTTTCTTTCTAGAATAGAATTAGGGTAAAAGCTTCAGTCAAACACAACTGACAACAAGAAGAAAAGATATGACAAGAATAATCGCAGAAAATGCACAAGTATGTGAGACTGCTATTTGTTTCTTGGAAAATTAATCTCAGCATACAGCATATAAAATACTTCCCCAAAACAACTTGTAACTGCCTGTGATACTGTAAAAGGAACATTTGTTTAAGTGTTGCTTAGGTGAAGAATTCTAGAAAGTGTGAAGAAACTGAAATATGAATGGGTCTTCCCTGTAGTTTTATTACTCACTACAAAATCTACACATGCATGGATCAGTGAATCCAATTTTAAATAAAAAAAAAATCTGTCTATTTTTCTAGGGATACATTGTAGGCAGTGCCTGCATATTTGCCTGTATAATGACAGCACTCTTTACCACTGAACCATTAACTTCTTCGTAAAACATAACACAAAATAACGCTCATCACTTAAAATTTGGTTCACCCTTTGGATCTACTAACATGTATTTCCAGATGTCTGGAGTCTTATTCTCTTTGATGGATCCAGACTGGTACATGAATTTCAATTCTTGGTGACTGGTAAATTTCTCTACAAGGTTATCAGATTGGGGTATTTAAATTCAGTCAAAGCAGCAGATGTTTTGTGTTAGTTCAGTGGCTATTCATGGCCACATATAACAGGTACCAGAGGAGTTCTTACCAAAGGTGGTTCTAATAAAATACTACTACCAACTGTTAACTTTCTACTGTTTATCACTTCATGTTCCTAGGAACAGTCCAGTTTGTTTTCTTTTCCTAGATTAAGAAAATTGATGACACAGTGATAATGTGAAATTACATAATTTTAACTGAAAATTCTAAAGATTTCTAAAGCAATAAGAAAAAAGATCGATGTTTTTGAAAAGCACACAAAACATCCACCTGTCAATAATTTCTGGGATTTTTGGCCATTGATTATGAAGTATTGAGGGAAAGGAATGCATTATTTGGAGCTAGGAAAGTGAATAATCCAATGTAAAATAATTGTTTGAGAAAAGGATAAAACAGTGAATACTATAAACCATAAAATGATAGACATATGAAGAGCAAAGAAGAGTAAGAAAATAGGAATACTGGGTGTGCGGTGCAGTTTTCTAGGGGAAGAGTAGGGAGAAGCAGCAGTAATAGCCTTCCATCAGAAACTGTTAACTCCTAGAAGCCTGGCACCTGACCTGATTTTTCAGGATATGGATCACATTTCTGTGAATAAGAAATAATGAGTATATTTTAATGAAAGAAACACCACATCTTTACTAAGACACCAAGCTTAGCAGCATTTTTTGTAGACTTTGAGAGAACAAAAAGCTCCTTGGACCAAAGACTACTGTTCCTTTTTACATGGTTTCCTGAAAATGAGTAATGTTGCTTTGCTCACCTCCTCTTGATCACTTCCAGTAACCAATTCCACCTAAGTCAAATACATGTTAAAAGGTCTCAAAGACTTAACATTCCTACAAACTTTGTGAAAGCAGGGAGCTGGACAGGGAATCTGCTAGCTAAAATAAATTAAGTGAATGCAGTTTTTTACTTCTCGGGCAGGGCCTCTCTTCCAAATTGATTCTCTTTTATCTAATAACAGGTGAGTTTATACTGCAGCCTGAGTATTACTCAATTAAAATATCAACTCACAAATACAAACCCACAGGAAATAAGGATGGATTTAGTCTTACAGAACTATTTCTTAAACCAAAACCCTCTAATTCAAAGTATAGAGACCAGTATACTGCTCCTTCCCCTCCCTCTGTCTCTCCGGCATGCAGCCAGCAACCTTTTCTCATTCTCCCTTGTCCTATGAATCTGGCATTCCTGCCTACATAATGGCTCAGTACCAAAAAGCCCAATACCCACCGGCTCTCCTTTCCCAATCATCCCTTTCAGAGTATTGAACAACCTGGTAGTTAAAACCAAATACAGGAAAACAGAGAAGTGATCACACTTAGGGATTTATGCAGAACTTAGTGCTGCCCATCTGCACTGGGAACGTACTGAGTACCTCTCCCAAAATATATCAGGGACCTCCAAAGATGAAGGCAGCATTTCAGTGCCATCCTTTTTTTACCGGTAGATTTTAACAGATATTAAGGAGAAGCAAGGAAGCAGTGGTCACACTGGGTAACTACATGCAGGAACCCAACTTTAAGCATCTATGGAAATTAAGATCAGTGTAACATACATGTGCTGAGTTCTAGGCACATGCAGACTGAGGCAACTGTGACAGCATTGATATCTTGGGTTATTTTCTAGGATTTAGGCACCAAACTTCCGTAAGTCTCATTTTGATTACCAAGACAAACTATATAGTTCTCACTGCTCTTGATCATCAGGAATCATGCACATAAACAATGTCCAAAAGGTGGTATGGAATTGAAGCATTTTATCCACCTTCCACTCTTGATAAGATTCTGCACAGAAGTGCTGCAGATAGTTGCAGAAATGTACGATGTGGAGGAAAATGTACACTTTGCTACTATTCCACACTGTTTCCTTTGTATTAGGAAGTTAATTAGCTATCCTTTGGATCAGATTTTAGGTATAACAGACAGTTGCTTTAAGAACAATTGAATAGAATCAGATCAGAAGTTCAACTGTTCAATATCCTGCCTGTGACAGCATCTCTTGACAACAGTCCAAGGGAAGGAAGAGAAGAACATAACAAACACATAATTCTTTCCCTGGCATATTCTCCCAGGAGTCAGTATTTGTGTTTGTGCAAGACTGAGACCATGTTCATCTCCTGAAGTTGTCTTCATATTTTTCAGAAGAGGGTTACGCTGCTGGTGACTCATAGTGTCCAGAAACCAAGTAACCCTACACTTCTCCTTAAGTAAGTGACACCTCTGTGCTACCTAAAGGAAAGAACAGATGAGTAGATGCACCAAAATGTGTTCATGAACAAAGCTTTGTTAAGACGCTAAATACCACAGCCTTGAAAGATGACACACAGAAGTCCAAGCTCAACTATTAGAAAAGAAGTCAGACATTTTTCAATTTATTTCCCATTAAGTTACTTCCGGGGGGGGGGGGGGGGGGGTG
>JAVJGI010000062.1:1376904-1389634 GCA_035590275.1 Ibycter americanus
CCCCCCCCCGATAAAAAAAAATCCTAGAGATGTAGGCTTATTGCTGGATCTCTCTGGAAGACATTACATAGTCCTGTATATAGGTTAAAAGCAGCAGCTGGAGAACACTTATTAACAAGAGATGGATCATATCACTTTTGTTATTACTGCAACTTAATGATGCAGAATTTAAATGGAAAAAATCTCCAATCAGACTATTGCTTGATACTAAGCCTTGCATGACGATTTACCTAACTTTATTAACAATTGTTACATTTGAGCTGGAACAAGAGCAAGTTCATAAACAGCGTTAACACCAGTGAAATAGAAGACTACTTTGCCTTCCCAACTAGTAATAGTTCGAAAAGCTTTAATGTTTTGAACCATGAGTTTCCAAAATCCACCATTCAAAACTAATACAGTGAGAGGCTGCAGTTCGTGTTCGCAGCAGAGCACTGGGAAGATATCCCACAAAATTTTTCAGATCAAGGTAGCTCCTGAAGCAGAAGTAGACAGCAGTATTGTGTCAGCACAAAGCTTTGCCCAATTTAACTGGTGTGTTTAGATGTACAGTATATCAGCTTGGAAAAAACAATTTATTAATTCAGTGATATTATTTGTTGAGACCCTAGCCAGTGTCTTTGCACTTCAAATATGACATAACCAGCTTGATTGACCCTCGTTTTAGGGTCAGGAAAAATCTTATGGGTTAATTATCAAACTGTTTATTTGTAATGGATAGGTGGCTTTTGTATAGCTATGATTATCTGGTATATCTAGCTGATTTCATTGCTAGTAATACCTTGCTTTAAGAAGTCAAAAAGACTATATCATTGTATAATGATATTGTGCTAATATACAAGACATTCAATTAGCAAAGATGACTGGCAACAGTTACATAAAAATGCTCCCTGCTTTCCTGTGAGTATCTAAGGTATGACTTACCTCAGTACTAAAAATGAAGATAAAAATACTCAAAAGCAATCAGAAACATGAATTCTAAAACTTTAGAAACAAGAAAATTTCCAGAGAATAAATGTTCAGAAAACTTGGTGACTTTAAGTATCTCAAACTGCATATTCATAACTTGAAGACATTAAAAAAATTAATCAGCTGTTATTTTTTATAAACCCTAACATAAATCCATTTAAAAATAATTCACCAGATTTTCACTGGAAGTTCTCCTACCCATTCCATTCCACTCCACTAATCTGGCAAACTTCTGTAGTCCACCTGCTTTACTGAGCAGTATAGAGGTGTTCTCTCTTGGTAAATAAATACCTAGAAAGTTGAATGACAGTTGAGCAGCAACATTTATTCTCTTTTCCAAGTCTCAATAGGTTTCCTGCTGGCTTGTTTCTTTTTTTTAATTGTTTCTACATGTTTTATGATACGATACCTTCCATTTAAAAAACTAAAATTCAACTTAAATAGGCTAATACCTCCTTCAGGTAAAGTCAAAACAATTTTCATCATTTCAACCAACAATACTGTCTTTGTTGTTCATTATGCTCAAATCAAAAGATGACCTCTTTTCTTTCTATTAGTGTAGGAAGAATCTACTCTCAAACATCCGATTATTCAAATGTCTGCTCCAGTGAGCAGCTCTCCAGCACACTGGAATAAACTTGTAAATTTTTGTCACAAATTTAAATGATCAGATCTTGGGGTTTGTTTGTGTTTTTTTTTGCTGAGAACCATATTTGTTCATGCACCAGGACAAGGGACTATGCAAGAGCTTTTCCTATAAAAGTGCAAGAGTGAGCCCTATAACACTCTGAGTTGCAAGGGCTACTTATAGTTTGTCCCTTGGTGAAACACAAGTAACATTCATTCAATGCACCTTTGAAAATATATGATTTCCAAAAGGAATAGTGATGAGAGGACCATTGCCACAGTCCTTTCTCTAAGATGGGCTGATGCAATCTCCTAGAACATTCAGCTTGTATTTGCACCTCAGTGCTGAACTGGGAGAGGGTTTTTTTCTAATTTAGTCTACTAAGGTTAGCCATATACTGAAAACCACATGAATCTGAGCAGGGGATAAATTAGAATACCTTTGGAATGTTGTTTAACTGGATAAGGCTGACTAAAAGTGGCTATCTCTAAACATAATTATAGCACAATTTTACAGCTTTTATCAACCTACTTGAAATTATTAGATCTAATCTATTCTATAATACCAGTGTACAATTCTCATTTTTCAAAGATCACAGTTTCTGTATTTTGGTAAGTACTGTTAAATCTATTAGAAAATACAACATGTAATTAGATATGATTCACTACTTATGCCCACTAGTTAATTTGAAACAGATATTCCAATATAGTTTTCATGATAATGTATTTTAATTTCTGTAGTTTAAGCTTGATGTGACACAGCTGTCAATTTATTCTCACCGCATTCTACTTCCATTGTTCCAAGCTTAAACTCCACGTCAAACTGACAACAAGAAAAATTTAATGTACTTCTAAGTCATACAAGCACACCTGGCAAATTACAGTACAAAACTCTCATCAGGAAACCTGAGAAATCTAAAAAAAATTATAAGTATTTGCAGCTTGTGTGTGTGTGTGTGTGTTTACTAATAATAATGTAGACAGAATGAAATCTAAGGCATTTTAAGAAGTGGAAAATTATTCCAGTGGCAGACAGACAAACTTCCTCTCCTCTCTTGCCAGGAAGAAATTTGCCTCTGGACATTTCAGATCTAGTCATCAGACACCATCGTTGCCCTCCTATCCTCTAAAACCTTTCTCTGCAAAAAGGATCGTACAACTCATATTCAGATCATACTACGGACATCTAGAGATATGATCATAACAGTAGCATAATTTTCAGTTATCATAGACACCTAACCCTTTGAAGGCTAGATACCAGATACTAGGAACAAAACTCCTTTTTCCTCCACGATAGACACATCAGAACACTTCCTTTGCACAGTCATGTCAAAGTTTGTTATTACGAACTCTTCAGCCAGAATGTCTGTTTCAGCCATATTTATTTAAGTGGCTGCTGTCAAAACAAAGATTACATCATTTACACCCATGTTTTACAAATTAGGTAGCCAGGGCATTTGCAAAATGAAGGTTAAGCTCATTTACTTTGGCAAAGGCTTTAGGATCAACTGATGAAAATTGTTACCTGTACACAGTTGTCTGCTAACAGCTCATCTTCAGACAACCTGTACTTATTTCTATATATATATTTTTAAAGCATTTGGTTTTACTGGTTCCTATTGGGTTTTGGAATCCTTTAAAAGAGAAGGGTCTTCCTTTTCTCATTATTCATTTTTCCCTAAAGGGAAAAAAACCAAAACCAAACCAAACCAAAAAACCTAACAGGAAATAGTTTTATAAATATGTTTTTAGTATAGTTAGCTAAAAAGTACCTCTGACATACAATTCAGACAACTGAACACACTTCATCCAACACACTGAAATAAGTATCATGGTTGATGAAATCCAAATGGATGAAGAAAAGCTTCAGGGCTGTATGATTTTGGTATTACCAATTTCTAAGAAACAAAGCAATGTGAAATCTTAATAAAGGTGTGCAAAAGATGAACTGAGCAGTGATGACCTAAAATACATAATAAATAAAAGGAAACTAAAGAACTCAATGCAAATTTTAAGACCTCAATGTAGAACTCTTTGAAGAGTGACTATTTTGACAAATTTCCCTTGCAAATCTAGAAATACACTACAGTTATAAAAAGATGGTTTTTGTAAAAGATGTTTCTTAGGCAGCATACGAAATGATCTCTTCCACAGACTACTCCTGTTTCATTTTAAAAATCAGCTCTTCCCTGACTCCTTTCAGGAATCTCATTACACCAATGCTCAACAGAACTTCTTTTCATTGACCACTGCAAATGTTTGTTAATCTCCACACTTGTTCATACCAATTTGTTTTTACACATTTTCTCAAGTTCTAGAGTATCTAGGAGCCTCCTGGAGACTTTTAAATGAGAGTAAGATGTCACTGGTGGGCTTTAATGACATACTAAGAGAGAAAACCCGCATTAAAATTCATACAGTCCAAAGAGATTTGAACTTTAGATTCTGCAAAAAGTAGAAAGATTTCCTCTTCTATTACACAGTTGAGGAATGGAGATACAAGGATGAGCTGAGTTCCTGAATTCATACAGATAAGCTATGCAGAATGAGAAACTGAATTTGAGCCATTGCCTTTGTATCCTTTTTGCTAATGACACCTCTGTTTTCTAAGTCGTTAATTGAGGACCTGAGATATGCAGGACACTTTTTTCTTCCATTATATATATTACTATAAAATTCAGAGAAAAAAAAAACCATCAGATTTTTTAATTCAAAATCTTTGAAGTCATACTAAGTATTCAATACTCATTCAAAATTTTCTTTTTGGCAGGTTACATTGAGGCAAAGAGCACAAAGCACTAAGAAAACGAAAAGGGAATATTACTGAAATGACAGAAAACCAGACAAAATATACTTTTGGAAACTACAGATGAAGTTTGTCGGAGAACCACTTTCTTGAATGATTAGTGTAATTCTCAAATTACACTGGTTAAAGCTAGCTATTTTGGTTTCTAGACACCTGTTTGAAAATGTGGTTCAGTTCACATTCAGAGTGCCTCTGTGCAGTACCTACATTCATATCCACACAGATCACTGATATGCTTTCTAAATTTACAGCCTCTGGACAAGCCAGGAGAAAAGGGGCTTTGCTGATAAGTAAAACAGGAGTCCAGCCTTGATTCCCAACATCAGACAGTGTGAGTTGGAGAGTGATACCTGGCCTCACAGAATAATACTCTTCAAATTAACTGCCTTCATTCAGATACTGTCAAGTACAAATCCATGCAGTGGTAGTAAAGCAAATATTCAGTTTTTAAACATTCTACACCAAAAAGTTCATGATATAGTTTAGCCAGAGGTCCCTTGTAAGCTTCAAATTGGATTGCAGAGATATGCCTTCCACTTCCCCAAGTATCCCTTCACAGTTGATACTACCAACACACAGTACACCAAAACGCTGATAGCCAGAAACTCATCCTCCAACATGTAGGATATGTGAGTATTGGAACATCTTAAAAGCACTGGTTCTTTCCAGACTATGCTATAGATCTTTCTCCCCTCACTCTTTGATCAAACTCCTCCTTGATGTTGCCTAGTCTCTATGTTTTCTCCCAGCCTGATCTTGATTCGCAATCCTGTACACATGCTCAAGAGGTCACAGCTCTCAGAGTCCTGTTTCTTTCAGTCCCATTTCTCCTTGTCCAGCAACCCTTCACAGAACTCCCTGCCAGACACTTTGCCAGCAAGCTGCATTGCCTCTCAATATTCTGACCCCTCTTTGCAGTGTGGTGCCCCCACCAAAGCTTTATAATATCTGTTTTCCACAGAATTCTTTTGCTCCACCACAGCCACTCTCAGCTAAAGCTATTCCTTCTGGCAAAAAAAACCCTCAGTCTACAGCTGGACTGATATAATCCTTCAGTCATACCTTCAGAGTCTGTGTTACCACTGTGTACCACACACCAGAAACAATTTATGTACCAAAAAGCTTTCAGAACAATTGTTACTGGACTTAGAATCTTTTTGATGAAGTATTACATAGGAGAAGCAAAGATAATAAATAGAGAGAACAGAAATATTTTGAGGATAAGTTCTGCTTTGCTTGTATTTGGCCCCTTTCTTCCAGTTTCCTGCTGCCCTAACCTGCCAACTTCCTGGGATCCAGATGGAATTCTACCACAAAGAAGTTCTTAGGAGTTGATAAGTCTGTCTGTGTCACTAGGAGTTAAAAGAGTAGCAGTTAAAATTATTAACTGCACGCATTATTTGTATTAGTACTGTTATGATTATTCTTTGTATTAAGATAGAGCCCAAAAGCCCTCTGTTTTGCCCTCTCTACAAGCACAGGAAAAACCCCTAGTGTTTTCATGAGAGATCTTGCAATCTAAGCAATGCAAGAGACAAAAAATGGGACACTGCAAGAAAACAATAAAAAACGTTAGTGCGATAGCAAGAGATTTCAAGGACATCAGCAGTCTAACTGTTGTCAACTTCTGTAGTAACATAACAAGTTTTAAGGAGGGATGCTTTGGGAATAGTAAAAGCCTCCTGAGCTTCCAACAAAGCATGGGGAAAAGTTTAAAAAGAATGGCTGAAAAATCAGCAAGTGAGCAAAGCAAGCTGGAGTTTAATGAGGATATGAAGTAGCTTCTAGGATGAGAGTCAGTACAAAAAGTCTGTACAAGTGGTAAGACAGAAGAAAAGCCAGTTAGAAGCAGCAAGATGCTTTTGTGCGGTATTAAGTATTCTTACTGCTATATTTTCTGGCCTACTATGGATGCAGAGAAGAACTGCAAAAGTTTTATGGATTTACATTTTGTAGAAGATTGAGTATATGAACTCATACAGTACATTATGCTACTTCTAGTATGACTTTGCAAAAAAGTCCAAACTGAGTTTATAGTATGTATATTTATCACTATTTATATAATATATACATAGGTTTATATATAGGTTGGAATTCTTAATATTGAATTAATTATATGGAAGTTTACTGACTAGAATGCATATGATCTACTTGCAAAATATTTCCTAGAAAGCATTAGTAAATGCAAATTCATTTGAGATTTCTATCAGATATTTTGATTACTGTCATTCCATTGGCATATATCTTTCAATGGAGAAACAGATAAATTTGGAATTCAAAACATTATCCATAACACTCTTTCCACTCTCAATATTTATTTCTTTGTCAATCAAGTTAAAACAATGACTCAAAAGGGAGATACCTTGGCATGTGTATCTATTTTCCTTCTACAGTGTAGTACTCCCACTGGTTTTCAGGGGAATTATGCATGTGAATGGACTGCATTATTATGCTAGATTAAGAGAAGACATTTAGAAATACTTAACTCATCATACCACTTCAGAACCTAATATTTATACTGGTACTTAAGCCTGCAGCAATACAAATAAAGCACACAGAGCACAAAATAAAACTCCTGGAAATATATTACTGATAGATTTTTTAAAACTTTTTATTACAGATATCACTAAAATTTGCACTGAGTTAAAACTGTTTTCTTGGCTTTTTGATATAAGAACAAATACAGAAATATGAATCAGATCACTCCAAAAAAACGTGCAACATTCCCAAACACGGGAAGGTACAAGCCAGTAAGAGGACAGTGTAAGGGTTACATTCCAAATATATTAATTAGATGCCTGTGTAGTCACATAAAGGTCCTTAAAATTTTCTTTGGTAGTCACTATGTCTTCATGACCAGATTATATTAATCCTGATCCTCCGAAAACATCGCAAGTCACCTTTAATTCTTCAGACACATGCCTCTTCCATCTCAGCTTTGGCAGTGGTGTTCTCCTCCCATGTCATGACAACTCAAGGATAGTATTGAACTGCCTTCCTCTGATCTAGGAATGATATTAGGCCCTTCCTCCCTCGGAGCTAAAAATTAATTGACCTCCACTTCAACAGACTAGGTAGACAATGATTTGCTCTTTCCCAGATAGGTAGCTTCTATGTAGAATCTATCTGCTAGGCTAGTTAGAATGGGCTAACTTTCTAATCTCTCTCTCTCTCTCTTTTTTTTTTAACCTAAAACATATTGTTCATCTTTGCTGCATGGTTAACCCTGGACCTTAAATTCTGGTTGCCACTAACACCCTTGCCACTTTCATAAATAAGTTTTCTCGCCTGACTGTTGTAGTGGCTCAAACTTCAATTGTCCAATCTGGCTGGAGTTATGTGGAAAACTTCAGATTTTAACTTCCTCTGGCCACCCAAGCTGCTTTACAACAGGGGCACAGGCTAAAATTCAGACTTTCCAATAGTGCTTCTACACCTTGAAACAATCCTCTGAGGACTGAACACTTCAGATATTCTTTTCAGTATGATGGCTCACGTCTGGACATCACTAATCAGGTCAGTCACAGGTTACCATGAGGGTTAAGGCTATTGGACACTATATCCATGAAGACCCCTGCTAGGAGCATAAACCTTTGAATTAAAAACCTATTCAAACACATGTTGCATCTTTTCATATTGTACTAGATTGTATCCTGGATTAACAGAGATCATTGCACCCACAATATGCAAGTCATATTAAGATTTTCTTAAGAAAAAAAAGAAAATTGTCAAATTATCTCTCACTAAATGAAAATACAGAATTTATATGGCAGTTGGAGTATCATGCCTAAATCCAAAGCAGTGCATTTCAAGAAAGAAGAAACAGAGAGGCCAGAGGACAGCAAGAAGAATTAACGATTTGAAGTACAATGAAAACAATTAACCTTTTTTTTCTTTTCTACAAAGAAGAAAACAACAAACGGGGATTGATTAAGAGAAGAACACAGTGAAAACATTACTAAGAATCCCAAATATGTACAAAGTCTGCTGCAAAGAGGAAATTAAATTTATTGTAACCACTGTGCAAGAAGTAATAGGTTCGGGTAATTTACTTTCAGCAAGTTAAGTTTAAGATCAGAAAGCAGGAAAAGTTTTCTAATGGGAAGACTAGAGAAATGCTGAAATAGATAACTTGGCTAAGTAATCATAACAAATCTTTATGAAGACAGGCAAGTGTTCATTAAAAGTGACAGATTTCATAGATCCTGGCTTTGAAGGAAGAACGAGGGGGTAGACATGATGCTTTCTTGGAGTCCTTTTCAACTGTATGATTCTACGCAGAAGTGACCAAAGAAATGCAGCCATATATTGTCAGTGATACCATATTACAGTACCACTTGCTGTGAGATCTTGGAATGAAAAAGACTCAATCAATGTAAAAGACTCAATCAATTTCATCATTTAGACAATCACTTGGATTCTGATACAGTCTCCTAGCTATGGACCACCTAGCTCCATTGACCTAATCCGCAGCTTCTTTATTCAACATTTTAACAACAATTACTTTCAGAACTGGACTACACATGAACATAATGTCTAATACAGTTACTGTATATAGCACTTTGTTTGCTAAGAGGAACGACTTAGTAACTTGTCCCATGGCCTTAAGGCTAGCCAACACTAGCAACAGCTGCTAATAACACCGAATTCCAGATGTAGTCTTTAGTGAAATTTTTTTAATGAAATTAGCTTTAAATATTTTGCTTCAAAAATCTAGATGTAGTCAAAATTCTTAATCCCTTATCTGTCCTTGATTATTAAGTTGGGATCTTCAGTGGGTTTTTTTTTAAATTTAAGCTTCAAACTTTTCTTGGTAGATCATCTTTAATAATTAGAATTGCACAAGTAATTAGAAGTGCACAAGAATATGTTTATTTCAGCATAGCGTCTGGAGAGTTAACACAAAATAAGTAAATAACCTTTCTAGTCAGATATTTAGTTTTCAGTAAAAAATTATGATCATTCTAATGTGAGAACACAGGACAAATACACAGTTGCCAGTCTTACTTGTGACTAAGTGTGGGAAAGTAACATTTTCCAACTTCATTTCAATATTCTTGGCTTTTATTCTACAATAAGCAGCATATAGAAGTAGGAAAGTTACATAACCATGCATATTCACTACATTTAAATCACTTGACATAACACCAGGTAAATGATCCAAAGAAAAAAAGAACAAACATACATTATGATTCACCTTTTGGATGGTGAAAACTAAACCATTAGAAAACCTTCATGTTTTCTGAAATGTGTATACAGTAAAAACCATGACAGCTGAAATAGGTACAGCAGCAGCATAGCCAGCATCAGGTGTTCTCAAAGTTTCTACACATAACAAAGTAACTCCCATTCAAAATATTGTTATTCGACAAAGTTATAAATGCCTGTGCCTCACATAAAATCCTTTAAAATACATTTAATCTCTTGTACAGATGATTCCTCTCTGACAGTGTGTACATTATTGCCCTTTTCACAACCTTTAAAAAGAGGCCCAAAACACAACTCCACCTCCACCCTCTGATCAGTAAGTTGCCAAAACCAGGTTCTGAAGTAAAATGAGCCCCGGGTGTGCTCCCCTCCCTTGGGCTGCCCACAACATACTCACCATGGTGGGCTAGTTTTGAAGACTTTCTTCCCCTCCCCCTGCACCTATGCACAATGAGGGAGAACGGAGAGCAGTTTCAGCATTAGATTTGAACTTTCCTGCTTTTGTTAGCTTGAGTCACCACCTTAACATCATCTCAACTGTAGACTTTTATCTGTGAATATCTAAGCCCTGTCTTGTGGAAAACTAATTACTGAGCCACTGAGAGGCTTCATAATGTCCTGCATTTAAGTCCTGAACATCATACATAATGCATAGGAAGCAGTCTCTGCACTCTGATTACAGAACACTGTCATTAAGAGAGCAAATTAAAGATGTGAATAATTCACTGGCTGAGCTTATTGTCAGTGCTGCATTGTGAAATTAGAATTTCTAATAAGTACTGCAATTTTTTTAACCCAATTAACACAGAGAACATCTTGAGTCTGATTAGTACAATAAAAATTATTACCTTATTCTTTTGCTTCACAACAGCCAAATTAAATACTGTACTTAATTATGCAGCATTCATCGTTTCTGTGCTAGAAATAATAATAATAAAAAAATCTCACTATCGCTTTAATAAGACTTCCAATATTTAGAGTGCAACCCAAAAACAGAGCATATGAATCTCCTGCACAATTTCTTATCGCAAAGTTACTGGCTTCCCCCCCCCCCCCCCTCGCCTTAGACTTTGAAAATCGGTTTTAATATCAGCAGTCGACCATGATGTCACTACTGAAGTCTTCTCTGGAAACAAAAACGTATTCAAAAAAACCCCACAAAACAACCCTTCTGAACAAGCTCTGAATATATATAGTGAATTAACTTTCTCTGGGTTGATGTGAAGACAGAAAAATGACCGTTATCACTTACTGACTTGAAACCAAATACACAAATATACAAACAGAGAAATACATAAATATATGCATATATACATATATAGGTCATTTCAGAAAAGATGGTTAGGAAATATACTATGAAAAAGCAGGAGCTGGATCAGCTCTCTTACCTCAGTTCCCTCTTGGCATGGGATAGATAACATCCTTTCATCCTAGAAAGGAGAAAAGTCCAATTCAATATCCAGCGTGTTGATTTTCCCCCACACGGTGCCTGCTGCCATGTTAAATAAAGAAAATGATCACTGAGGATGCAGCTTTTGTCTCCAAATATTTTAATACTGCCTTTTAGTGTCAAGGACCCCAGGAACCTTAGCACATCTGGCAGCAGACACCACTGGCTGCAGCTGCTGCAATGGGATTTTTCCTCAACCCTATTTCATTCCCAGCTCCTTTTTCTTTGCCATCCTGGGGAAGTTTAATCACAGAGCATGGGTGGGGGAAAAAAAAAAAAAAAAAAAGGAAAAAAAAAAAGGAAAGGTGGCATTGCAATCACGAGCTTGCTTGGTTTTGTCCTAGAGACAGGGACTGCAGCAACCACCTTGCATCTTTGTCTAGTTATTTTAGCATGTGCATGCAAGAGGGGAGGAAAAAAAAGCCTGAAAATTATTCAGGCATAATGCAATAGACATAAAGAGACACAAAAAGACAGAGAGGAAGAGAAAGAGAGGGGAAGAAAGAGGGAGGGAGAGAGGAAACAGAAAGACTTAGAGAGGGAGAGGGGGCTGTCAAGTGCAGATAAATCTGCATATGGAAATCAGGGTTATCCTGGGTACAGTTTTATTTAACCATGATGTACTGTTTTTTTAATTAGACAGGAATTTAAAGAAGGAAACGAGGGATTCTTACAGACACAGGAGCAAACGAAGCATTTTTAATCACAGGAGCCTTTTCACAGCAAGCTACAGAAGTAACAACAAAACTTTTTACAGTAACTTCCTTGTTAGAAACCAAAGTTTCAGGTACTGCTGCTGTTTTACACCCAGAAACCAGGCAAAACTGGAAGAGCATTGATTCTGAAATGAAATCAAACCAAAGCAATGCAAAATGATACAGTAATTGTTCAAAAAGACCCAAAAGCTGCTAGGTACATAGCATGCATTTTAAGTGGAGTTATGCCACGCACAGGTTTTAGGACTTCCTCCCTCGCCCCTGTTTGGTGGTGACTGTCATACCCAATGAAGGCACTTCAGTAAATGAAAAGAGGGACACTCAGCTTGAATTTCAAATGTACTAAACACTGCTTCCCACCCTTGATGAGAACTGCTTGTGTCTCCAGATGGGAGCAGTACCTGACAGACGTGGGAAGGTTGGATCTGAGTCTGTAAGGCATCCGAAAAGACCAGGACCTCTTGCCCATGGCTGTGAGGAAGCATGGGGATGAGTGAACTGAGGAGGCCAAGGAGAAGGAAAAAGAGGTTCAGGTACAAGCTAGAAAAGGAAGCCAAAGAAAGGTAGTGGTCAGTTGAAGCACAGAATTAGGAAGCAGCAGTCTGATCTGGGGCATTTAATAGCAGTGGCAAGGTGCTGGCGTTCAGGTGAGAGGTGGCTAGAAACCACTCGTAGCTGGCCAGGCAAGGGGCACCTGGCCAAGCAGTTGAAGTGGGGGGCTTGGGGGCACTGAAGGTAGCTGCCAGCGCTGCGTGCTGGGGGGCCGAGCGGCTGCCACAAACCCCACCGACATTTCAAGCAGCAGGCGAGTAAGAAACACACTGGGAACGAAGTAGCTGGGAGACATGGCCACCGCACGGGTGTGAGGAAGGAGGCGGCCGGGAGCGAGGGGCAGGAGCCGGAGGCAGGCAGCGGGGCGGGCGGCAGGCCCTTCGCGCCCAGGGAAGCACGGCA
>JAVJGI010000062.1:1390139-1623645 GCA_035590275.1 Ibycter americanus
CGCCTCTGGGGCGGGGGGAGTGGCGCTAGGCCGCAGGCGTTACGGGCGGGGGGAGCGTGTGTGGCAGATCCCTGGCGGGTGTGCTGCCCGGTGGCCGCTGCCCGGCGCCCGGCAGGCGGCTGGGGTGTTGCTACCGGCGGCTTTATCGCCGGTGTGCGGCTCCTACCCGTCGACTGCAACTGCCTGGGAAAGTACTCCAGCGTGGCTGGCCGGGAGGGCTGCTGTGCTTACAGTCCGCTGGGTCAGGGATGTGACAGACAAGCACAGAACTGACAGGAGTGCCGGCTGTGAAGAGCTGCCCTTTTTATACTTTTTTCCCCAGTGTTTTCTGTCGTGTGGGGCCATTTTGATACCCTGAATAGAACCGACTTACCTTAGAAACCCTTCTTCTACTGATTTAGGGCATTCCCGTTAGCAGCTAATTTTTGCCTTGCCTGCTGTGCTAACACATCTCTACATAAGGTCCTGCTGTAAACTGAAGCACTCAAGTCCTTCTTTTACTTAAGAGTTGTTCTGCTGCTGCTGCACAGCCCGCTGCACTGCAGGAATGTGGATGCATGGGGGAGAAAGTAGGACAGAAACATCTTATTAATTTAGCTCATTTTTCAGGCAGGCCTCTGTATTGCCAGCCTCTAGCCACAGTGTAAACTGATTTCTTTAAGAACACTATCCAAAACTGTCATCAATGAAATTGAAAACTTAATTCAGAGTTTTTATTATGTTTGCATATTATTGTAGAACTCTGTGACACCTGTTGCCTAGTTCTCTTTCAGAACGTTATATAAAATATTAATTCACTGATGTTAAGCATACAGTGAACTTCTTTTGGAGATGATCTTCCTTCTCCTTTGCTTTTTTTTCTTTTCTCGGGTTCCTGGGAAGTCAGACTTTTTAAATGAAACTTCCAACTTTAGCTATACAGTCATTTTCCGAGCGTTAAAACTTCAGCATTTCAGGGTTCCATAATTGTCATGTGGGGTGCATTTACTGCTTCTTAGAAGGAACTTGAGTTGTAATGTACCATAAAGTCATGGGCAACTGGGAGCCTGTAATGCATGACATATTTTCATAGCATAGCTACTCTGGTTGGAAAATGAAGTGTTGCTGAAAGTAGCTCACCCCTGTCTTGTAATGTATTCCTGCCTCTTATTTTACCCTAATGCTAGTTTAACCTCATGACTAGTCAATTTAGAGAGCTAAATCAAAAGAAAACAAACCTATTTTGTTTTTTGTGGTCACTGGTGTGACTCCTTGAACAGGTTGTGATGGAGGAAGATGAAGTTGCACAGAGAGGCACAGTTGTGTGGCAGGGCAGGAGATGATTGCCTTTCTTGGAGGTATCTCACTGTTTGTTAGTTTGATGTTACAGTTAGTCAGATCTGTGTCCTCACTTGAACTGAAGGATTATTGGGAGTTGTAACAATGAGAAATTTATTTGAAGAAACACTATGAGGTGTTTTTTTAATTTGTCTTTTTGTTTTCTGGATCAGGTGGAAACAATGGACGATGACTTGGTGGCTTCTTCCACGCCCCCGTTTCTCACTGAAAGCTTGGAGATGGCAATGGAAATGGAGAATGAGAATTCAAAGACGCCTTGTTTTTCCTGTGCTTTTGACAACCAAAATGGAGGGAGAAGCTTCTCTGCAGAGTCTTATTTAGCAAGTGGGTCTCTTAAGAGGTATGGGGTGTTTTCTGAGTTACAAATATAATACCCTTCTAAGATGTTCTTTCCACTGGTGTTTGGTGTCTCTAAATGATGACAGGGTTTCCAAATCAGTTTGTTCTTCAGCTTTTATGATCCTGAGATCAACTTGGTGTTATACCAAAGTGGGAAGGGCAATTGTGTTGATACACTGCTTTGAATAGTGGTCCAGGTCCAGTTCCTAGCTTTGTGAACTTTAATATTTTAAAGGACCTGTTACAGGCCTGTTAGGAGACTTCAAAACTGGCCTGTTGGGCAACATCGTCTGAGATTGCTTGAATTTCTGAGGAGGCTGCAGCACTGCTTTTTCCAGTCATATGCTTTATTCAGTACTGGCCCTTTCTCTCTTTTCCATGTAACAGAAACAAACCTGCGCTGCCCAGCTTCCCCAGATCACTGGGTCTGTCCTTTGTAGCTTTAAGACCATCTTTCTCAAAGGTTTACCTTTGCATGCATTCTGGGTTTCAGGTTCAGGAGTCAGATGTATAACAAGTAAGTATTTTCTGTGAAATTCCAGAACGTTACTTTGGTTTAGTTAATACCTTCTTTACTGTCTGTGGTCCAGCTTAGTTGTCTGTGTCATTTGCTGATCCTGCAGGGGTTGTCTTGTTTTTCCTACAAAAGCATAATCTTTCTGTCTGTCTGTCTGTCTTCCTGCCAAGCCTCATATTTTGTGTTGTTATTTGGGGTGGTTTTTTAACCTTCATTTCCACAGCCTTTTCTGTAAAGCCTTAAAGGGGGTTCCACTGTACCTCCCCCATTTCCTGCCTTATTTATCATATTTGGGTTTTTTGTAGGATCAGAGCACATTCATTCAAACTGATGTCAAGCAGAGTATTGAGAGAGCCTGTGTCTGCATGAACGTATCAGTAGCAGATTCCACACTGACAAAGAAGCGTTTCATGACAGAAACAATTTTGTGTGAAAACTAACTGAGGAACCTGTATGTAGACAGGTTTCCCAGATCAGTACAGTCATGATAATACTGTTCTCCTGTCACTTGTGCACTTTGTCTACTTGGATTGTAAATTCTTGGCAAAGCGTGTGTGCGAGGGGTGACTTTGTCTTAGTTATCCAGAACAGGAGTAACTAGATTTAATTGCTAAAGGCTTTAAAACAGACCAGTGTTTAGGCAGTTACCAAGTGAACTACAGGTGTTATGGGAGATTGAGCTGGTTATTCAGCAAATGCTCTTTTTGCCTCTGAGAACTGAATTTGTACTAGTGCATAGTTCAAGAACAATATGAGTTTGGTGTGTAATATAATGAAACTAAGTGCTTGCCCAGTACATTTTTTTTTTATTTTTAAAAACCAAAATATTTCTTGAATATTAGTGAATTCAGTTTCACCTATGCTGAAGTATTTTATGAAAGGCAGTGGAAAAATTCTGAAATCATTTACTCTGATACCTTTGTTGTTGTTATACAGCTTGCTGTGATATTTTTTTTTAAAACCACATTGATGAAGTATTTTTATATTTGCACAGTTATTAATGTTTTAACAATCTATACAGATGGCTGATTTTCTTGACTTAGAGTGAAATGGTAATTCTGATTTTATTTATTTTTTCTTTAGCCAGAGCAAAGGGTACTCCGTGGCCTAGTGTTAGTTTAAGTTGTTATAATTAAGTCAGATTTTGTGACCTTTATTAGTTTACCTGCCTAAAAGTGTGTTTTTATTAATGTGTTCTATATAAATATTATTAAATGTATATAAAAGAGCAAATGTATGTTCTAACATTAGTTATTAGGCATGTAGTGTACATTGAGACCGATTCCAAATATACAGTTACAGTGGAGCATGTTATCTAATGTAGCAGCCTCTTCTGGTAAGTACAGTCTGCATGTTATGTCTTAGCCCCTTTGTAAGGATGAAGGTGCTTCAAGGTGGTAGGTTGTTAAGTTTTATTTGATTCTAAAATATACTGTGTCCTGTGACTATATAATGTTTTTATGCTCTTGAAGCTAGGAGTTGTCATATTTTATGTGCTATATATCATATTGCTATAAAAGATATAACAGTCTGTCTTTTGAGAGCACTGCTGCTCCTTCCTATCTATAGTATACATATTGCTGATACATTGATAAAATATCAGTGGTACATAAGCCAGCTGTAGATACTGTATTCTATAGCTTTATTACTGGGGAATGTTTGAGTATTGTTGGCTCTATTTTACAGGGTTTTGCTGAGACTAGATCCTTCTCCAAATGACTATGAAGATGATGTAGTGGAAATGTTTGGCTTTCAGTGGGTTACTGAAATGGCATTAGTTGAATCCTGTGGACTTCTCTTTGGATTACTTAGGTATGATAACATTACTGTATTTTAGAATTAATCTGCTTCTGTAATTATATAAACCTTAAGAATGTAACAAACTTTTCAAGTTTTTGATAGTAAAATCATAAAGGACTGTGGGCTGTGCAATGCATCCGAAAAGATTATCCTGTCTATCTAATGCTTTAGTAAGTGATGGATAAGACACAGATGGAGTTATGGGAAGAAGTAAATTTTGTGTCACAGATTTTTAATAAGTTTCTAAGCAGTGTGGTGCATATCTTTGCCATCACCGGGTAAAAATTGGTAAGTATAATTATTACAACAATGTTGTGATTAATTTAGAAGTCTCTAGCTTCAGAATATATGAATAAACTGTGTAAGATTTCCTTGAATGAGATTGTGCTACCCATATAATTGAAGTTGTCTTTTGAAGATTTTAAGTCCTTTTTTGTGCATAAAGAAAAGTGGAGGTTAAAAATCAAATACTGTAAATGCTGGATGCAGCACTTTCTTCATTTCTTTGAATTAGGATAGCTTCAGCAATCTTTTCAGATACAGTTACTCAGTGTTTGACTAATTCAATGTAGATGTTTAATCTGGTCAATGCAAATACACAGATCACCGATAATCCTCTTTGCTACTGATAATCCTCAGGATGTACAGCACATACAGAGAGTGGATGGGAGAGGAGCTTTTGTGTGATTCCACAATATATTCCATCATTCCTTTGATTGTAGTGGATTCTTCCATCCCTTTAGGGTATGACCAAGGGCATGATGTGAAACATCACTATTAGGGTCTGGCTTACTGAAACGTGATGGCATAGATGGCAGGAAGTATATCAAAACTAGTATGATTTAGCTTTGCTTGTCTGATGCAAGCTTTGACTTCACTGTGATTAAAAAAAAAAAATTATAAAAATCTGATAATGAAGGAGACAGGAGGATAACTTGGTTAAAAGAAACACTGTATCCCTTTCAGCATTTAGTCTGATCTGTTTATTAACATAAAATCATTGAACAGTGACAGTGATATAGTTGATCTGTTGAATTAAATTGATTTTTTTTTTCTTCCCTGTGATATAAACTGCTCTGTAATTGTAATAGAGATGAATGTAAGGCATAATATATTTTGTTGTGGTTTTTAAGTTATTCACTGTTTTAAAACCTACTGAACTGGTAGGAGTAATGTCTTTCAGCTGACTCTTGGCTTTGAGGGTTTGGTTGCTAAGCTGTCTTTTGGTGTGACAAGTCCCTTTGCAAGGATATTATCTCAGTTCATTTGTTCAGTCATAAAATGAAACACTTTCATTTATAGACCAGTTGACAACTGAAAGTAGGAAAACTTTTCCCATTGTAGAAATCATGTGTGTTGAGTACAAGTTACAATGATTCCTGAGGACAGGGTGGCTGTAAATAGTTCAGTTTATGAAGTACAGGTAATATCTATGTTCAAATACATGCTTACAGTAATCTAGTCTTTTTAATGTGTGTGTAAATATTAAAGACTGTTATTTCACATTTTTAAATATTGTAATAAATAATGATATTATACAGCAGAACTGCAAGTTAAAAACATTAAGTGCACAATAAAAAGAATTCTTACCTGTGGTTTTTTTCATGTTGTTGAGGACGTGCAAGTCAAAGTGAGTAACAGCTATAGAACCACTTAAATGGGTATATTAAGAAAATATATCTTTGATTGATTAATAAACAGCAGTACCAGTTTAACTGTCAGAATATTTATTTCCAAATCAAATGATTTAATGATTAACAACCATGAGGATCAATCTTTGAGGTAAAAATGCAAATGGAAAATTGAAATTAAAATGACTTATTTAACTGATAATATCTTTGTTATGCTTCTCATGCCCAGTTTGTGCTTTTTTCTTTTTTTTAATCAGCCCACTGTATTCTGTCTTGTCAATTCGGTCGAGAGTCTTCTTTTTTTTTTTTTTTTTTAAAATTTGTTGAGCTCCTTTCTGACATTCTCTCTCTAACCTTCAGCCTCTTTCATAAAGTCTTTCTGCTTTAGTCTTACTTCCTTTCTACATGGTTGAAATACTTGAAAAATTCATGCACAAATTCAGCTTTGATTTCAAAACAAAATGAACAGCAAAACCCCACAACCCACCTAAATGACTGAAGGTAATCTTGGGTAGCTGACATGATTTTATCCAAGGAAGGAAGAGTTAAGGGAGATACTTTTAATGTGTGCCTGCCCTTTAATATGCAGGTTACAACCTGGGTATTGGGTCCTTGTGGGCACTTCCTAGTTTTCAGATTTTTTTTTTTTTTCATAAGAACAATTGATCTGTGTTGGATTAAAGTATCCTGTTTTTGAATCCTTCAGTAGTTGCGCTTTGACTGTATAAGAAATGAAGTAGAGAGCTCCTTCCTCAATTTATGCAGCATTTTCTTTCAAAAGTCTGTCTTACACAGTTGTGCTTTTCATGTATTCAGTTTAGTACCACATTATCTCTGAGGAGACTATACTTGACGACCACTTGAAAATAACAGTTGTTGCAGAATATGACGGAGTACTTACCTATGTTACTGCTTTTTTTAATTTTCATTTGCAGTGGTAATTAGCAGCTTCTTTAAAAATGCTCTCTCTCCCCTCCAAAACTGAACTGAGTTTTAACTTTTCTAGAGACACGTCCTCCTTTTATTCTACTATATTTTTTGCTGTTTATCTTTCGTGCTCAAGTTAAGCAGCAGACCACCCTAAGGAGGAAGTGGAAAAAGCTGTGGAAACAATTTACTAGTGTTCATACACAAGTGAATTAATTTAATGTATACTGAGTATATGCCATGAGGGCTAACTTTTGAGTTTCGTTCTGTGGTCAAATATGAAGTTGATTTATGCTTGTGGAAAGATCACTTACAGGGAATTGCTTTCAGGGTTTTTGTGTGTGTGGTTGCTTTTTCCTTCCCTCATATTTAGTTAATTTTGTATTTGTTACTGTGTTTATTGTTGTAAAAACAAGCAAAAATTCTGTCCATTTTCATCCTTTCACGCTTGGATGTGTCTGTTGCTTTCCACTATTATTCTTTCCTAAGTTACATTTCTGGAAGCTTTTTCAGAAATACAAAGGAAGAAACACCTCTCACCTCTCTGTTCTATTTGGACCTTACTAAAATGTAGGTTTTACTTTTTACTTTTTTACTTTTAAACAACTTTAACCTATTTAAATACCATAAACCTTTGTATTCTTTTAATTAGGCAACAGATATACAGACTGGAAAACCTAGTACAAATGAGTTCATCTGATTTTGGTAAGTTTAACACATTTAATTTGACATGGGGACAGGTATCTCACTCTTTTTCATTATAAAGTATATTGTCACAGATCGCACTTGTGCTTTGACTCTTGACCAAGGGTTTATGGCATGGAGCGTGCCACAAAACAACATATAACCAGTGCAAACCTGCAGTAAGGGTGCATATACAGGCAACCAAGTAATGGATGTAAAGTAGTGTGAAAAGAGATAGTGGAAATGTTGTGAGTCAATTTGGAACCAGATCTGCCTGTATAGTAGGTGCACTGGGCAATCCAGACCTTACTGACCTTAGTGGGCAGTTCTGCATTAATTTGACTTGAGCTAAGATGTCACCCCTAAGGCAACACTGTGAACTCATTAATTGAAAAGGCAAAGTTGCATCAAAACTCCCAATAACTATTGTAGTTACAAAGGTAGTGGGTTGGGGCTTTTTTCAGAGTTCTCTTGGCTTACATTTAACCAAGTTAGTTGTTTGCTTAATTTAGCATTATTTACAAACAATTTATCTTTGGAGCAGGATCAATGTACCGGGATTACTACAGAACACTTTGTTTCAATTAAATACTAAGGCATGAGAAGCAGTATGTTTCTGAAGGATTATTGCAGCCTTGGGCTGCTTGTAAGTTTGAAGGCTGAATTACTTAGCAAGTTGAGAAGTTCAGTAATTACTCAGAAATAAACTGTCTGTAGTATCTTCTCATTACCGATAAATTGCTAGTGTTCTAAGAGTACAAGTGAATATTTTTACACATTATTTTGGTTTGGTATTGTCATGCTCTGCCATGTAAATCATTGGTATGAATTTATCATCAAGTTTTTTTCATACTTTTTTTTTGATTGTATCTTTAAAGTCTAATTTTGCTGACATTTAATACATAAGTGGAAATAGTCTTATTTTAAATTACATTTGAACTTTTATAGGGTAGCTGGACACCATGAAACTTTTCTGTAGTTCTTTTTCCCTTAAATTTTAGCATCTGTTTGGTTCTGTTCTCTGAATCCTGTTCTTCCTCTTGTCAAGTAAGCTAGTAAAATAACTGTTGAATTTTACGCTTTGCATGAGGCTTTCTTTGTGACTTAGAGCAAGTCACTGATACGTATGTGACTCAAGTCGCCCTTTATACAACCAGGCTAGTAGCAGAGGACTGTCATGAGGATTAGAATACTCAAAATGATCAGGCAGTGTGATGTTAGGTATTATGATGTCTTAAATAAATGAGCTATTGCCACTGTTTAAAACCCCAGTTTAGAGTTTTAGCTCAGTAAATCTTTGTTGTGGACGTATATTTATACAGATATCAATATCGTACATTTAATTCAATTTCCTATCAGTTTTAATGAGCTTTGGAGCCTTGGTGCTGAGACTGTGTAATGTGGAAGCCATATAAAAATCTTGTCTTATGCTCTGTTATTTTGTCTTTTTTGAAAATGCCTGATCTGTTCTTAACACTCTACTGTTCCTGTTTTGTTCCACTTATTTCATTGCTCAATGATTTATGACAGTATGCAAAAGATTTTGTAGTGAAACACTGTGATTAAAATTTTGCTTAAACAGAACTTCTGAGAACTTAGGATAAAATATTTGTTGTTGCTACAAAGCAGCTGTAATATCTATAAAGAATTCCTTTACAGCAGAGTGATTTGAGCCTCTGAAACCTATGGTTCATTACCATGACAGAACCCATGGCTTCTTCTGTCATGTGGGTAGGCTGTACACTGGAATATTATGGTACTTGTACCAGTTGATTTGCTTCACGCAGTGAGTGGTGGTGTTCAGAAGATACTGAGGTTGGCTTATATGCACAAATTTATTTGTGGCATCCATAACAAGTGGCATTTGTGAACTTCAAGGTTACCTGGAGGGGATGGGAGGAAGCAAAGAGGGGGGAGAGAGCAAGAAAAAGGAAAGGGAAGAATGCCCAGTGGCCAGCTGGGGAGAGAAGCAAAGGCGACTGCCTTTCCCTGGACATGCAGTCCAGTGCAGTAGGTGATAAAGAGTTTTTGCGACATATCACCTCTAATGCAATACGCTTTCACTGGGACTTGCTCAAAATTCTCATTTGCTGTTCCCATTTATGATGCTCTTAATGACTGGCACATGCTTACTCAGTTACAGGTGCTGCAGGCTGACTGGTTGCTATGCATTTGTGTATGGGCAGTAGTTATTGGGTATTTAAATGACTATATCATTTAAATGACTGTATCTGCTTGGTTATGCACAAAGTTTCATCTTTCTCTAATATAAATTGAAAGCTACAAGGCAAGGTGCAGGAATAAATAAGGAGTGATTCTCACACCAGTGGCAAAAGATTCCAACGAATCTGTGCTGTAATGATGGTGTTTGAACGTTCAGGTGCAAGGTAAGGAGGATAACACCACGAGAACAACAGCTTCAGAGGGCAAAGGAAAGGAGACATAGCCACAATAACTGACTGAAAGGGTACAGAGCTGCAAGTGAAAGGCAGGCTACAGGATTGTACATGGATGGCTCTTAGCATTACACATCTTATGGCACTGTGCAACAATGTGATACTTCCTAGGAAGAGAAGTTAACAAAGCATGTTTCCAAATAAGTCCATCTGCTTAAGTCCCCCAAGAAAAAAGGATGCTGAGAAATTTTCAGACACATCTTTTCGGAAGGTGTCTTGGAAGCAGACAGAAAGCAGGGCGGTAGGGCTGAATGATTTCTTCTAGCACTGCTTGCTTGCCTCTGCCACCTTTCCTGAGGGGCTGGAATCCTTTTCCCTCTGTATCTGGATATGGGCCTGAGACGATAAGATGAAGAATGGATCCCTCTGGCAAGATGACATTTAGAAGTGAATGTTTACCGCCAGCTGCCTCCCAAGTTGTCCTCAGAAAAGAGGGTGGCTTTCCAGTGGTCTGGTTTAATTACTGTGGAGAATGCATGTCTTAAATGAGTCACAGTGTGGGCACATCTGCTTTAAGCTATTGATCTCTTTTACTTCAGGTCAAGCTGCAAACTTGCACTCTGAAGCAGAGAGCATCAGGCACCAATGTGTGGAGTTTTTGCATTATGTGAAAGTTTTCATCTTCAGGTGAGATTTGCACACAATTTACTAAACTGATGTACCGAGCTTTGTGTAGCTGCTGCTTATCCATTTTCTGATTATGTGTCTTTGTATGTGTGTTCAGGTATCTGGAACCCCCTAAACTGGAAAACGATGGAATGCTCCATCCGTATGAAGAACTAGAAGCACAGTTACCATCAATGTTGGTGGAGGAGCTTCACGCTTTGACCGTGCACATTGGTCACCTTTGTGAGCTCCCTAGTAGTGTCCTGGCAGCATTTACTATTCAACATCAGGCAAAGGTTGATGTCTTTGATAATTTTAATATTTTTTTTGTATAGCAGTATGTATTCAACTTGATAAATTTTGGCTGAATAAGAATTAATCTTTCTTCAGGCTGGAATTGAATTTACACTTTATATTTTGCTTTTTTGCCTCTTTATAAGTGCCGTCCCATACTTGGCAAATACAACAAATGAGCCCTGGATTTTCTGTTGTTGTTTTTATTTATCTATTAATTTTTATGTTTTATGGCTTTTAGAATTCTCCCTGCACTATACAAATGATAATAACAATTTCAGGTAGATAAGTAGGCTTATTAATGGTTAAAATTTCTGACCTTTCCCAGTAGAAGGGGCACTTTGTAAAAATACATTCTGAAATCTGACTCAACACAGGAAAATATCATGCATATAAAGAAGTGCAGACATGGAAGTAGGCATGGCAACATTAAACACTAGTGAAGTATACACCATTAAGATTTGTGCATACATATAATAACTAATGTTTTCAAATCATTTAGAAAGAAAAAAGGAATTTCAGTCTTAGGTTGTATAAACTAGTATCTGGAGCGGAATGATCTACTGAGAAGCAGCATTTTGAGTCTTTCTGATTGCTTGGCTTGTCAGTAGGGCCACTGTTCAAATTACTGTTTCTTTCATCAGCTCAAGTAAACTTCAAGGAAGAGAATTTTGAAATGTTGGAATTACTTTAAGAGTGCACTTAGTAGTTTGTGTGCAACCTAATACTTTTCTGGAAAGGAAAGGATAACTAAGGGTGCTGTAATCTGTCAAGTTTAATCAATGCATTGTGTTTAAATTGTAGTTTAAAGCAGATTAAAGACTTCACGAACATCTTCTACAGGCAGAATTAATTGTCATGAAGGTTTTTTGTTTATTTTCTTTTTTTCTTCTTTAACTGAATGGCATGTTGGTATGTTACAGTGTGTTTGATCATAGATATCCATAATGCTCACTGTTGGGTGACATGCACGCCCATCTTCATGTGTCTTAGTACAGTATCCAGAATTCGCTGAAGAAATGTTAAAAATAAATAAATGTGTGCATTTCTAATCGCAGGTCTTTCCCCCATCATGGCATTTACTACACCTCCACTTGGATATTAATTGGCTAGTACTGGAAGTTCTTCATGTACTAGGTGAAAAAATGATGGGTAAGTATGCAAGTTTTTTTTTTCCTTGGAACTTATTCTTTTATATATGACTTGCCTAGACTTCTCATCTTAGTTTGTCCAGAATCATTTATACTTTTAGTAGCTTTTAAGCATAGCTATATTTAATGGGGTAAAGTGAAATATGGTGATGGCAGGTTCTTTGAATTTTTGTGTGGCTCAAATTAAATGAAATAGTATTAGGAATTTGTTCTATCAAAACTTGACCAGGATTACAAAGTTTGTTCTCCATTGATGCTTACAACATACTAAATGTTTAAAAACAATGCACTTTTTGACATTGCAAATGAAAATGCATTTGCAGAGATCCAGGATACATAATAGTGAACAGCAGTTTGATGAATACAATGTAGGAAAAGTATCCAAGGATGGACCAGAATTAAGAATCTCAGAATGGAGAATTTATATTGTTAACCATGTGCAACACCAAGAAAATACTGGGCAAAAGAAGCCTCAGTCAGAGGAGCTTGTAAAAGTACAGCAAGAAAAGGGCAAGGCAATACGTTTTTTCTCTCTCTCTCTTTTTTTTTTTTTTTTTTTTTGGTAAGACTTTAAAAGGGCAAAAAGTAGATTGATAAGAGTAAGCTTTTCATAGAAGCTAGATAAAAAAGGTCATAGAATGCAACTGAAGAGCCCAACTTCAAAGTAGATCAGTTTGCTGAGGAAGAATTGTTAAAATACGGAAGAGAACTTTATTTGCTTTGTGAGAATTATATCTATTGTTCATGTCCACGCTAGCAAAATAAATCACAAAAATGTATTTTCTTCTATAATAATTGTGTCACTACAACCAAACGTTCACCACCCCCACCCTGTTATTATAAATTATCAATGTAAGTTTCATATAGGAATTGCAACAGTTGGAATAACATAGAGGTGTAAAAAGAACGCACTGTATATTTAGCTCCGATAACTGGTACTGTGTCTGAACTCCTGGATTAACTTTCACCTGCTCCAAGTGCTGTCACAACACTGCTTTCCTCAGGTTAATGCATCTTCACTGTTTCTGTATATCTGTGTTACTGGATAATGTGTGGGTTGGCTGTTCTATAATTGTAAGTTTCTTCTATGATCCATTGTGGGATAACCTGTTTTCCTTTTTTGGAGCCTTTTGAAGAAAGGATGAGAAAACTGTTGGAGGCAATTTATCATCCAGAGTTCTATATTTATTTCTAGATAAAGTTCTGAGCGATAATGCAGTAATCCATTTTTGTAGGAGGAAAGCTCTTGCTTTGTATCTCTGAGTATATTAGCTTGTCTTGTATTTTTATGTGCCTTGTAGAATTTCTTAGGATCTCATGTCGTTCTGTAAAGTATGCCAAGTAGAAACTTCACACTGCTGAGACCAGTGGCAGGATAATGGGTTCAGGGCTTCACCCTGCATTTCCAAGAATAAAATACAGGCTTGTTCTACATATCTTCTGTTCCACTGATGTCAAGGGAGTTGTACTGTTGAAAAGCTTGTAGGATAAGATCTTACAGCCTCTTAACTTCATCATTTTATCTGTGTTAATGTCTACAAATGCTCAAGTTGGAATATGATCATGCCAGCTTTTTACATCAACACATACAAAGGGAAGTGTTAGACCTCTCCGGAATTGTTTGTCATCAACTTGCATATCTGCAAAACATGTCATGATTTCAGAACATGCGCACTGGCACGTGACAAAGAGGAACTTGCAGATAAATAAATCTTTATTCCACTGCAAGAACTGTGCCAATAAAAGGCTGTAAAGTGCCAAACTATTTTACTGTCAACCAGAATAATACCAGACTTCAATGTAATAATAAAGGGTGGATGAACTTTCCCAAATGAGTTTGTAAATTAAAATTACATACAGCTCAACAAACCAGTTCTAAAATACATAGAATAGAATAGGAAAAAAATTTCCTGTCTGTCTTGTATTCCTGCAGACAAATCCAGGACTAAATAGGTCTAATTTTCTTTTCTCTTGTAGGACAAGTTGTATATGCTAACCATTTCATAAATCTAACTGGAGAGAATTTAACAAGTGTCAGTTTATTTGAAGCACACTGTGGAAATCTCGTATCTGATTTAATAAGCTTATCCATCAACAAGTTTATAAAGGTAACTTTTTTCTTTATATAGGACACAGGCAGTTAGGTGCTGTGTATTGGGAACCATATGAATTAGATACTGCACTGGTGCATAGATGACTTCTCACTGCGAAGTTTTAAATGTTATGTGTGGTTTGTATCTCCATGTTTTAAAGAGTGTTATTTGTTAGGAGCTCAAATTGTGTTATATTTATTCATGACCATCTGGCAGTTGAATAAGAGAGTAATATTGAAATGCACTGTGTACAGAGCAGAAGTGAGTGCCACATTTCCTAAGTTCAGTGTTCCAGGTTTAATGCCAAACATGGCACAGTCTAAAAGGTTTAGAACTATAGATATAAAAAAAAAATAATCTTTTCATACTCTCTTCGACAGGAACAAAAAGAGAATAACTGTAATCCTGGCAGTAAGCTAACTGGACATTTACAGAATGTCATATTACAGTTGATTATTGCACTGTTCCTATTTCTACAACCTCATCTTTCTGGTACAGCAGTTCTACATTTGTCAAGGGAAAACTTGTCCTTTTCTTTCCTTCTACAGCTGCAGTGTTTTTCTCACTTTGTTTTGAGCACTCCAAAGCTAGGAAGTCATAACAGCATCATATAGCAGCTAGTAAAAGAGCTGTGTAATCTTTGGCTGTGTCATTGTGAAACCTGCTTTAGATCGGCATGTGTGATCTATGAGTGCAGGACTGAATTCCTAGAATAAGTAGCAGTGACCACTGTATAAAATGTGTTTTCCTAGTACAGAGACATGAAAAATGGAGTCCCCCTTCTTTCATATCACTATCGCTGGGGGCAGGGGGGATGA
This sequence comes from Ibycter americanus, assembly GCA_035590275.1. Lineage (NCBI taxonomy): Eukaryota > Metazoa > Chordata > Aves > Falconiformes > Falconidae > Ibycter > Ibycter americanus. The sequence goes on from JAVJGI010000062.1 coordinate 1,404,794, forward strand.
CTGTGCTAGCATTTGATAACTTCTTTTAAACTATCTTTCCATAGAGACCTCTGTTACCTTTTAAAAGTCAGTTTTTATCTATTAAATTATCAGATAATACTGCAACCTCCTCCCCCATCAAAAGGCAAATAAATTAAAGTTAAAGGGATTTTGTTAAAGGAAGATTCAAATAGTATCTGTTGACCATTGTGCTTGATAATAGGCTTTGAAATGTCAGATGTTAAAATGACAGATTCACCCTACTTCCACAGAGCCATATTACAAAGAGAGAAGATTGTTTTGCCACCACTTTTTCTTGAGCTCTCCCTAGGCTTGGGCCGCACAGCTTGAACGAGTTCTATTTGAGATTCGTTTCTGAAGTGGAGCATGCACTTCAGCTGGATAACGTCTCTTCAGCTGGTGCCTCCTCTAGTGTGCATTTTTTGCTATAATCCAGTAATGGAAATAACATCCCTCAAAACTGTTGAAAACACAACTGATACACATAATAGATGACACTGCCAGCTCGTCACTAAAGCATGTTATCAAGATTTTGGCTGGGAATATTGAGAAGTGCAACTCTTAACATTTGTGGGTATCCTTGGAAGCGGGGACAAACTCTAATCCTTCAGACTCATATTTTCAGATCTGTTTCTTGGGCAGCTCTGGCATCAAGACACTTGACTCGGATCGTGTAGTGAGCCCATTGTGCTCTGAGATACATTTGGTGGAGATCCTTGGATATCTTCTATTTTCAGCAGCCACATCTCTGACATCAGAGCTCTGTTGTCCTAACAGTAGCCGCAATTTGAAGTTATAACCACTCTTACCAAGATACTGAACTCAGGATGTTGCAGGCTTCTTATACAGAGAGAAAAACAAATTGTGTGTCACACTTATAAATACATATAAGTTAGTATTTATAATTAAGTATTTGGTATTTAAACCTGATTTGGAGCTGTATGAAAACAGTAGTTGTATTATTCTAAAGGTAGATAAAGTCTGTATCCTTATAGAATGTTACACAGATTTAAAACTATTGGTGATATACTTGTTCTTCTAATTGTTACTGTGGTTTTTAGTCATTCATGCCTACTTCTGTAATGTCTCTTCAATACAGCTACTGCTGTCACTGGCATTGTGTATTTTGATTTGTTTTTTAATTTACACCATTAGGTTTCCAAATTCAGAAGTGATTTGAAGTACCAGTGTGATTTGAGAATATTTGTGCATGAATGGTGCAGGAAGAGTATGAGGATATAAAAGCACAGGATTCATCTCATCAGATCTAGGTGTCTAGGAGTTAGTTGGCTAAACTAGTCACCCAAGTTCTTTTTCTTGTCAGGGAAGGATAGCAACCATTCTTTTTCCTGCAGTGAGTTAGATGAATTAGTCTCTCTAGGTGCCCATTCCCCTCTATTTACTTTAGAGGGGTGTAAGTTGATTATTCAAACTTGGGGTATTAAATGTTTAGGAATAAATTGAGTATGAGCCACTTTATTTTGCTGCTTCTCTTTCTACATTTCTGCCATTGTGTCCTTGCTGATATAAATGTGCTGAATTATGCTAGTTAAGCAAAGCTTTTCTCACGATTTTTACCACCTCTGAGTACAGTTCAGTGGATTCATAGGTCCTAAGACAGAGTAAATTAAGTTTTGTCTATACTATGATTATTTCAAGTACAGTACTGATAGGTCTTAAACATTAAAGCGTACAGAGAATGTTTATGTGTTTAGCACTTCCTTTTGCTGTTTTGCTTATTTTGTTTCACAATTCAGGAAATGTAAAACTGAAAGATGAATCACAAGAAGACTGCTTTGCATTTGAAATGCATCAGTCTGAGTGAATTTTGTTAAATATGGAATAGTAATCAAATAACGTACGTGACTTGAAATATGCTGTTTTGTGCATATTAAAAGAATGCCTTGCAGTAAATTTACCGAAAAGCAGATTTTGTGAAATGTTGTGGGAACATTAACATCCTCATGCCAACAAAAACATATTCTACTAGCGTTATGCCTAGTCATTAAGGATTTTTCAGTTAAAAATAACAACAATAATAGCTATTAAATCATTTGAAATCTTTTTCTTATCTTCCCAAGAACATCAAGGAAAGGTAATCAGTCATTTTCTCTTTTCCTTACTGTCAGACAGTGAATCAGTATTTATTGCAATTCCTTTTCATTTAGGCCTCAGAATCCCATTTTCATTTGATTAAATAATGTTTGAAAGTGGCTGAGAAGAAACTAAGAAATAACACAACCTGTAACTTATGCAGAATTAGGAAATGGTCTTTATAGTATGAGAGAGATGTTTTGGATGTTAATGAAATAATGCACTTTCAGCATGTAATTGTAGCTATATTAAACTGCAAAAAACACCCAAACAACCAAAACCAGAGGAAATACTGGTACATAAAATGCAATTTCAAAAATAACACTTCTTTGAATAATTGTCTTGCATATTCTCTTTCAGGTGAGACCTTCTGAGGCTCTTACTAGTCACCATTATCCCTGTACCTGCATTAAAGAACTATGGATTCTACTTATTCAGCTGCTGGACCACAGAAATAAAGGCCCTCACGCAGAGGTAGTGGAAGAATACTGTTACATATGCATGCATGTTACATATGCAGTATAGTTGCCAAATGTTCCCAGATTGCCATGAATGCACTACTTCACATCTCCGATGATAGAACTGAACTTCATATTTGCTTTAGGAGGACTGCGTGCTAACTGTGATGCTTTAGGCTGCCGTCTTGAGTGTGCATCAGGTCCTGACTCTGCAGTGTACTGTTTGGTTATGACCTAGGGCACTGATAAGCAGCGCTCCTTGTGCTAAGCAAAGCAAAGGAACAGGCTGTGGAAGTTTTATGGTAGAACAAAAGAAACCATCTTTATCCATTAAGAAAAAATAATATTATTTGCAATTCTTTTGTGATGTCATGCAACGATTCATCTCCAGGCATTAGAAACACGAGTACAGTCAGACAAATGAGCCATCTAGCCCATGTTTCTTTGATACCCATACCTTAACTACCTATACAAGAACAACCTGGTTTTTGTTTTTGAATCTTGTAGTTGCTGACTTCTTTTGATGCCCTCTTATACTTTTATTGGAAGAGCCAATCACTACTTGTTCTTCTTCCTTAGACCAATATGACTTCATATGTATCTTCAGGTTTTTTGTGCCTTTTCTAGGCTGAAGAGTCTGACTGTATTCAGTCATTCTTTTTACAGGTGAATTCTCTACCTGTGGTCATCTTTGTCACCCTTCTTTGAACCTTTTTCCATACTACTACATCCTATTTTGAATGGTAGAGTACCAGCATTGCATTAAGTATTCCAAGTATGGATTAGGTGGCCATACGATTTCGTACATTGTATAATGATGTTTTCTATTTAGTTCTTTTCCTTTGCTAATGTTTTCTAGTGTTTTGATTTTTCTTTCTTGACTTGTGGTTGGAATTGAGCTGGTGTTTCTCTGAATGAATATTAAGAAGTGTCAAAATCCTTTGAAAGTTTTCTGAAATAATTTTTATAAAAACCAAAGTTGCCATTTGCACAATGAGTACTGTTCACTTTTTATAGAATCAAGTACTTCACAGTAGAGTGTTTGTATTGATAGCTATTTACTCGTTAATGACAACAGATGTAAAGGTGGGCAACAGAAGTGAAAATTTATTATTGTTAAGTATTTGCACTAGCATTTTGAAGCATAAGTTAGGATCAGGGCTCAGCTAAGGTAGGTGAAATAGAAGTGCAAAGAAGTCCCAGAGAGTTTCTGTATAGTTAGGGAGGGTAGGCACAGGCTGTAAGAAGTAGTGTTGTGGTATAGACAGGGATCTGAGCCAAAGAAAATTAATCAATTTGTCAGTGCTGGAACAGATTTGGAACAAAACAGGGAATTTCAACCTCATTTTGCTGTCTTTCAGACTGATTCTCTACCATCTACTACTATACTTCTCTTGGTGAGGCTAGTCTGGCACTAAAAGTTTTTCAAAAATGTGTTATAAAAAGGCTTCATTAAAGAACTCTAAACTCTCTCACGTGAGTGCACAATCCCATCTGCACATTGTCATTCCATCAGCTTGTAATTTTGCCTGTGAAATATCACACCATGTTCTTCCTTGTAAGCAAAGCTTGTCCTTTCATATTACTTTCTACTGGCATTTGAGAGAGGACGTAAAGTAGCTCCACGTTTTCTTTGGTAATATGGAAATGACTGTCAGTTTTCTTGTTCTATGTAAAAGCAAATTAACTAATAGGACAGTATTGTAGAGAAAGTTGTTAACATAGGCTTTGTTATTCAACACAGTTCAAATTTACTTTTGCATTTTCTACAGTGTTTCTGGAGCTTGGTGAACAAAACTCTAAAGAATGTCTTTGAAAGGCCAAGTAGTTCTAAAAGGATGTCTGTTTTTGAAACAATTCAGTGTAAAGATCCATTGAGTTTTAGCTGGTGGATTATTAGTCATCTGGCATCACTCTACCAGTTTGATCGTAATGGAAATCTAGATGAAAAGGTGGGTATGCTTTTTTCTAAGTACCTAAAATTTATAAATTATTTAGATTTCTAACTTTGCTTCATTGTTTTTGTTGACAGAAAACAATTAATGTTAGAATACAGGAATTTTCACACTCCTTAAAAAAAGGTCCTTTAAGGTTGGTGGTGTTAAGGTGTGCTTTGTACAAGTCAGTAAACATTGCAGGAGCCTCTGATGTATGCATGTTTTACACCTGTTATATTCAGTAGATTTGTGTAATAAGGAAACCTGAAATATCCCAACTACACAGCAGCACGTATATTTAATGATGTAGCATATGTTTTAAGACTGTCTGCCTGCAGCAGAAATGCTTCACTGGGTTTGTTGTTTTAGGAACGGAGCACATTAAATTGTACCGTATGAAATATAAACCTCAAATATTGACTGTGTAATTGTTAATGCCACTTTTTTTTTTCTTTTCCTAAAAGTGGTAGCTCTGCTGTGGCTAAATTTCAATCTCATTGCATTCCCTTTGCATCACAGCAATGGCATGATGAGGTACATAAGTATTTGTTTATACAGCTTCATTTTCTTGAACACCATTTCATTGGTGTGGTACCAATGTCTGTGTGTCTAATAACTGTTGAATTTGAGCTTTAGTTTAGGAACTTCTGGCAATAAGTAGCAAGACATTGGCATTTAGAACATGGCCTTAGATTTTCCTACTGGCTAGAGTAGGCTAGTCCTTAATTAATCAGGTTCTTGTCTGAATCTCATTGTGAGGAAGTTGACATTACTGTGCATTCTGTGAAGGACCTAGATGAGACCTGCACATGTCATTCCTACGCCTGTAAGATATATGTAGGGCCATATTTGGCACTGATACATCAAATTACTTCATGGACCTCACTGCAGTTTTCTGCAGTTCTGGGGTAATGTAAACCCTGACCTTTCTTTCAGTTTCTTACTCTGAAATTCATCCTGCCTAGTTTTAAGTTCCTAGTCATTGATTGGGAAGGAAATAAGCACTTGCTGAGGCAAATAATCCATTTTCAGAGCTATGAAAGCTGCCGATTTTTCTTAAGTGACTACAGAGGGAGCTGCCTAGAAGCCAAAGAGATAGCTGAAGACCCAGAAATCTAGGTTTGGGTTTGTTTTTGTTCTTTTTTAGTCTGATAATGTTATTGGCACTAGGGAGAATCGAGCCATGCCATCTTCTGTTGTCTGGCCTTCTGTTCTTTTATCTTTTGCCTCATTATAGTTGTATTTGGTGATTGTATTTTTGTTTGGGGTTTTTGTTGGCTTGGTGAGTTTCATTGTATTTTTTTGAGTTTTTACTTTTCAGATGGATTGGTTATATTCTCTAAAACCAGAAAGGTCATACCCTTTTTCTGTTAAAATCTTTACCATGATCTTTGCCATGATTTCCCATCCTGCCTTAGGATGAAAGGTTAAAAACTTGAAACATGTTTGTGAACTGCGGATCTGTAAAGAGGGAAGAGTGTGATCACATCAGTTGATCAGTTTGTTTTGATAACTTAAAATCCCCTCTCCTTCATCTTTAGATCTTTAAAAGCATTAGTATATAAAGAGAAAAGGAATGAAAAATGCTGAACTTCTGTGAAGGCTTTTAATCCTAAGTTAGACTTTCTAATAAAAGAATCGCTTTCATTGATTTTTATCTTGCAAATCCCCTGATTTGTTCAAAAAGAAAAAAAGTAGGGAAGGTGTGGTAACTCAGTGGTAACTAAATACTTAGTTGAAAAACTCATGATCATTTCTGGTGACTGGAGGACTTGATGAATGTGGGATGCTTATGCTGCTTGTGGGTTGGCAGATCCTTTAGGATCCCATGGCAGGCTGCTCATTATCATGTGTTTCAGTCTTTTCTAATAATACTGTGGCAAAATGAAGCAACTTCTTACACATTCATACAGTGTAGAGTTGCAGACCACATCTGATTGTAGCACTGAAGGTTGTCTCAAGCTTCCCTTCCTTTTGACCTATTACTATGGTAGTGGGAGAGGACCACAGTCCACAGTGTATTTGAGGGACATTGAGAAGACAGAATTACTATGCTCTCTGCTTATTAGAGGAACTTAGATGGCGAGAAAAGGTTATTCCCAGGTTGAATACAGAAACCAGTGTGAAGCAGACGTTTATCCGGGGCTTCTTATATTTTATGCCCAAATCAAAATGCGGTGATACTCTGTACTTTGGCCATTGGATTTTTTTTCATGTCTCTCATACATACTATGTATTTAGCATCATGAGAGATTTTTTTTTGCCCCAAGCACTATATTATTTAAATAAGCCAAACAGATGTAGAATGGAAAAAATAATTCCTGTTGTTCTTATTTTAAAGTAGGAATCTGAGACACAGTGACAGGAAGTAACTTGCCCAAGATTAAATAATTTTTTTTCCTTAGAGCCCGTGTGGGAGAAGAATTTCCAAGTCTCAATTTGTAAATCATGAGACCATCCTGCGCATGTTCCTCTTGTTGTTTCCAGTAGTGTCTATGTTTGAACTGTTAGCTGTGCTTTGCACTTGTCTGAGTGTGGCTGTGAGTTTGTCCAGGGATCCCTGTTCACTTAAGTGCCATGGGTGCTTACAAAAAATCCATCAGTAACAACAGTGTCTTTTCACACACCACAAGAATGTAATCTGTGGTGTGTGAAATCAATAGGTAGTTGGTGGTAACCATTTCTTCAGGTTCTCCCCTTGCCCCCAAAGTACAGCCTCAAACATTCTTTGACCATTGTAAGATAAAATAGTCTGTGGTACAAATTTTTGAAGTCAGCGGAATTACATCAGGGCTCAATGTAGTCTTGTTTTGTTGGTTAAACATCTGATGCGATAGCTTCATGACACATGCTTTCTTTTAATTAACTGTGATCAGAGGTGGGAGGGTGATGTGTCATAATGATGGTTATTCATGTGCTCTGTAGCAAAAATTGCCTCTAAGCCTATGTCATCTGTGGAAGATTTTCAATTTTTTAATGTAGTCTGCATGGCCTTGAGGTTATAATGAAAGCTTTTAAAATTCTAAATAGGTTTCAGACTTGCTTCTTTTTATTTTTTCCCCTTTAGCTCATATAACGTAATTTCAAATATGCAATGAGTCATGTATATTGAGTATATATTTCATACACATGGAACCATTTTTTAAAACTAGAAAATTTTGGCCAGGTTTCTTAGAGACTCTGTGGGATGTACAGTACATATCTCCTTTCCATAACCCTCCACTTGGGTCCCACTTCACTCTTCTGAAAAGCAGGATTTATACATTTAAAAACCAAATAGGACCTGATGAGAAAATTTGCTACTTCTGAACATTGCAGGGGTCAATTTCAGTATACCGTGGGCTAGGGAAATATAGGCAGAGTTACTTGGGGCTAAGAATTCTTGCCTTTTAATAGAATAAGCTGAAATGACTATGTGGCAAGATATGCAAACATGGACTTCCAGCTGAGAAGCCTAGCATGGCCCTTCCAAGTAGTCAGCTGTTAGTCCTTGTAAAAGTTTCTTCCTGTGAACCCAGAGGGTCTCAGCTCAAGTTTTTGGTTTTAGCAGCACTTTTATGCACTGTAAGGTGTCCAGGTTCTGTTGATTTTAGGACTCCCTGGGTGTGGAGGGAGGATGTTGTAAGTCAGCAGGTTTGGAGTAAGAGCTGTAGATTCTACGTATTCTCTGACAACAATGGATTGTAAACAGTTGCCGTGCCATATTGCCAGGGTAGCAGGGAATGCAGTTAGGATATAAATTTAGTGGGATTTGAATGAAAAAAATCTGTTAAAAGATAGAAACAATTGAGGCTTAAAAAAAAAAAAAAAAAGTGCAGCAGGTGGTTGGTGTCATTCTTTCCTGAGTTTGGGCTGAACCTGGATGCACTCTTGTAATCAATTCCAGTTGATGTCAGGAGTTTGTTCCAGATCACTCCAGGATCTTATAAGGTGATCTGTATACTGCAGATGAGCAGGAACTTTGGCTATAAACACCTTTTGTCTAAATCATGTGTCCTTGGACTATGGGAGTGCTAAAAGCATGTTCCAAGCAGGCTGATCCAGACATTCAGAGGTCTCATAGCCATTTAGCATGACTCTGTAATACCTACTCATCCGATAAATCTGGCTTTTGAGCAATTGATTAGCTTTACTTGGAGTCTGCAATAGGAACATGTCAATGTGTAGGTATTCACATAACATTAATAAAATAAAATACAGCAGTCAAAATAAAAATCTGACGTAAATACTAGACAGACCTGTCAGGGAATGCTGATTATGTACTTCCTGGGTTTTACTAATTATAGAGGTGCTGCCTTTATTCCTTGGCTATTTGTTGCTGCAGTTGCCTGTCCTGACCGGATACTAACTCTGAGTTCATGATACAAAGGCTTAGGCATCAATGACAGCTTAAGATCCGTTTACCACCCTAGGCATGATATGCTCTCTGCTCTTCCGGCGCCATTATTTGTGTCCCTATTCTATGACCTAGGTCAGGCTCTCCCTTTTTCATTATTTCTTTCTCTCTCTTTTCAAGCTCTGGGTCAGTTCACTGATCTGGGTCACACTGTGTTCCACAATCAGAAGTACCAGAGTAACTGAGTAGTGGCATGTTAGAGCTGTGAGGGCAAGAAGAGCAGCTAGCAGGATGAGGAGGAAGCAGTGAGAATTCCTTAACTGATACTGCTGAAGTTCCTGAATCGGAGCTTTAGTGTAACTTTCTGCAGATCTGTCCTTTCATCACAGTCTACAGACTGCGACTTGCTACCATTGGCAGTCTTAGGATTCTCTTGTGCAAAAATGTAAAGTCACCAAGTAGTCAAATTGTGTTACGTAACTGTTTAAAAAGGTGCATTAGTTCTTCACCTTTAAAATTCTCTTGATACTCTCTGGAGTTGTGTGAAACTGTCACCAAGTCACAGCATAAGTAGTGTGGTCAGTAGCAGAGGAGGATGGGGCACAATGGTGTTGCTGCTGGAAAGTAGTTATATTTCAATTACCAAAGCATAAGATGCTCTTTATTTTAAGCTGTATACAGGCATTTAAAGGACAGTTATCTGCAGAGTGACTTACAAGGCTTAACAGTTGTGATAGTGGGCAGAATGAGTAAGGCAGGACAATAATGAAAGTACTATATTCACGCATCTAGTTATCTACACAAGCTATATACATAGCTGAGTGTAAGAGATGATTTTTGGACCTCCTAAAATTGTAAGGGTATTGGCTTGATTGCCTTTTATTTTCTTCCTGGGAAACTGCCTCAGTTGCAAAACCTTATACACTTTTCTTTCCAACATTGCCTAAAAATATATATATATATTTTTTTTTTCCTTTTTAATATACTTTGCCATGCAACTCTTGTACTTCACTAGCATGGTCTAGTTGGTTCAGATGGATAGTCTTGTCTTCCAAAGCTGAAGATTATGAATTATGGACCATATTTGACCTATCCTGTGTTTTTTCCTATACATATAGGCCATTAATATCTGGCCAGCTCCTTACTGAACTGGCCAAAACAAGCCTTAATGTTTGGCCTGGGAAAAATGAGTTAGAAGTGTTTTTTTGATTTGAAATGAAAACACGAAGAAAAGGTGAGATTGTACCTTTCCCTTCTTCTTACCCCTCATATCTTCCTTTTACAGAATGTTAAAGAAACAAACTGTAAGACGTACTTACTGCTTTTAATCAAAAATGCCTGAATGTTTTGCTTCTTTACTAAAATTGAAGATTGGGATTGCAAATGAGTCAAAGCAGTTTAAATGGCATAGTCTTTATTTTCAGCTCTTTATTTGTATTGGAGGCCTAATTTTTAGGACAGATACCAATTACATTCATAAAACAAAAAAGCTGTTTTCAGTGATGACTACAGTATGCTGCAATGAAATACAATATTTCTGGAAATCTCTTGCCTACATATTTTCATGTTGTTACGTAATGATTCCTGTGAGGAATACAAATGCTATTTCATGCTGATAATCATTGTTTTTCAGAAACAGAAGGGATCCAATTGGAAATTTGTGGAAGAACTCCTTAAAAAATCCATTGATGCTCAGGTAAGTGTGTAAAGGAAGAAATAATGAACAAGGAAAGTGTCAGGGATGCTTTCAGGAAAAGACAGTGCATGAAACAAGTCCAACTAAATGTATTTTTGGAATTGTAGTGTTTTTATCACAAGTAAATGAACATCCTTGATGTAGCTGAACTGTGGCAGTATACAGTTTTTTCCTTGTTAGCAGTTACTCTTGCTTTAAAGTGCTTGTGCTTGATGCTAAATTGTCAGATAAAGGAGAAAGATAATTATCCTGGAGGGGTGGGTATATGGCTACTCAGACAAGATGTATTCAGAATAAGAACTGGATGCTTAGAAAATGTAAACCAGATACTGACTATGAGGATATCAAGTTGAGGAGACACGATGAGGGGGAGATAGTCAGTTGCATTGAAAATCCAGCTATATCCTCATCACAGCAGGAAGGTGACTTGCCTTGCTGAGCAATTTGTCTTACAGGCTTGAATCAAACTCTTACTGATAAGGTTCTAGTTTCTGAGCATTCATTTCATACCTTATCATTTTTCTTTCTGCAGAACTGTTAATGCAATGCTTCATGGCCCAGAGGTCAGAATTGACCTCCTTTTAAAATGCTTTTAAATATGCTGTTCATCATGTTTTTAAATATGTTACGTTGCAGCTCTATAAATTTGTTCTCAAGTTGCATGGTACAAATTGCAAATGCTGTATTAGCAACACCTATAAAAATAATTTCTGTAATTTGTGTATGCTTAGGACAGGAATAAACATTTTTTTTATTTGGTCTTGGATGAAATAAAAAAAAAGTCCTGCAAAGTTCTGTTGTTGAAAGCGGAAGAGGAATCAGTTCTTTTTTTTTTTATTATTACTGACTTGCTCATGCAGTAGCAACAGCTGTGGTTGAAGCTGGAGTATGGAACAATGCTTGTTACAACTACAGCTTTTACAAAAAGGGATTTTGTAGTTGTTAGGGTAGTTGAAACAACAGGGTATTAAAAAGTTGAAACATCATGATATACGTAAACTAACATTTGCTTATATAGTTTTTCAGCTTAAAAGGCCAACTCCTTGAATTAATTCAGAATGTATAACTGAATACACGCACTGTGCATATACATTAAAACTACAGTGATGACATCACTTATTGGATACTTAGTATTTTGTGAGAGAAACAAGCGATTTAGATAAGAAGCATAAAAACTGTAGCTTATTAGCCACCTTCCTGTGTTGCATCTTCTATATGTCAGCAACCTTTGAAACAGTAAGAGGACACTTGTGGTTAACATTTTTCTTCAAAACATTGGTCTTTTCTTGTGACTGTTTATTGTTTTGAATAAAGATTACTCTGAAGTTGAATATACATGAAATATACAGCTTTTTGATGCTTCTGTTAAACAAGTATTGAGTTGTAGACAGTTTAGAAAGGCAGCTAGGTGGCCACGTTCAGAAGATTTGAATGAGTCAATTATGATGCAGTAACGTGAGGCACGTTATCTGTTTTAATTTCCAAAGGCAACCACTGTTGGAATTAAAACACACTCTCATTTGCCAAGGGTATGTTTGCAACTATTGCCAACTGTCTAAAAACAATCTAGTTTATTTCCTTTTTTTAAAAATTTGTTCATTATGTTTTCTTGCATTATGGAGTTAGCTGCTAGTAGGAAATGCTCCTTGGAGAACTTATGTGCATGCATGAGTGCATATAGGTACTTTTATTAAAAAATGCATCCCACTTCTATCCCTGCCCACCAGCCTTCTTGACAATGTTTAGGAAGGAGGTTCTTTTACCAGTAGATATGTCCATCTCCTCCGTTGATCTGTCAGCTTCATGTGGCCATTTTTACCTTTTATCTTATCCTTTTGTATCTAAGTGAGTATTTTTGAGACCAGAAAATGTAGGAATGAGAAGCGCAATCAGATATGAAGAAGTCAATAATGAAATGGAACATGGAGAAGCAGGAAAAAGCAAAAGGGAGAATAGTGCTCTTTGAATGAATAACAGGACAGTATTAATGATACTGCCCACTAACACTTGGCTTGAGTTTGTTAGTAAGTCCTATCTGAGCCATCCTTTTCAGCATATACTCTGTTATCTGTAGTAGGGGTGCACAGTAATAGCTGTGCAAAATAAGTTAGAAGAAATGATAGTGCTGAATCACTCATTTGCAAGAGATAGAGCAGGAAGTGGTGGTTAAAGCTTCATTTTTAAGTATATGGTAGCTTAAAAACTAATCATGTTTAGTGCATAGTATGTCCATCAGCCTCATAATCCACTTGTGCTTGTTGCTCCCTAACTTCAAAAACTTGTAGACTATACATGTTTAGAAGGAGAATGGGAATATACAAAGGGGGGGTGGGGGGGTGAGGGGTATGAGATGAAATCAAGTATGCACAGTTTTGTGTGTTCAAAACCATCTGAAAAAGATGCAGATCATACATTATAAGGTAAATTGATAGTCTCTCTCCTACCAGTAACTTAACTTTTCTTCATGTGAACTTCAATTTCTATGTTGCGAAAGATGATTTAATAGGCACTGTGCAGACACAGATTTTGAGGGTAGGGGAGCATCATTAAAGCAGAGAAAAGAATGGTCACCTTTGATGAATCAGCAGAAGCTGGAGTTAACTTGAACATCCTTAGGATGGCTAAGTATTGGGATGCCAAAATGACTAACCAGTGTTAAACCTGCAGCATTTTGGTAGTTTCAGTAAAACTGTTGAATTTAGTGATCCTCAGCACACAGAGGGCAGCCCTTATGGGCAGCGGAGAGCCTGATCCACCTTCATCTAGCATATGCCTAATTTTGAGGGTGATAAGGACTTCTGAGGAAGGTGTCCCATGTCCAAATGAAAGTGGCAGAGGGGTGCTGCAGTGCCCAGTCTCCAGGTAGTAACTCCTCCTTTATAAGGTTACAGTCAGCCTGCTTCTGAGCAAGGAAGAGATGTGAACACGCTGTCAAGTTAGGGGGCCAATGGAGATAGGAAGCAAAAATACTCTGTTTGTGAGTTGTAAATAAAGACAGGAGGGCATGTGCAGAGTGCTGCTTCTTTGGATATATCCTTTCAGCTTCAGTTGACAGACTGGTAAGTTTCTCAGCCAGAACTGCTCTCTTTTTTTATAATTCTTGATGGATAGAGTTGAAGACAATTGCTTGTGTGAAAGATACCCCATCTGTGTCACAAAAAAGGGCGTTTTGGGGGAAGCTAGTTACATGAGGTATTCCCCACCTCTGTTGTAAAAAAAAAAAAAAAAAAAAGTTACTGGGCTAATGACAGAAGTAGAGCTGGTTTACAATTCTATTTGTATTGCAAAATGAAAATTGTTGTACTAGGAATATAAACATATCTGTATTTGTATACTAGGCAACACCAAACTGACTAAATTTATGGATTGTCAGTGTAAGATGTATTTGTGTTTACAAAATTTTATTGTAAGTGAGCATCAAAAACATTTTTGTTTGTAAGAACTAATAGCAGACTGTCTTATTAGCGCCTTCTCTCATTTTAGAAAATAAATGCTTCATGTCATTTCATGTTTGCCACAATTTTATACTTTCACTATATTTCTTGTTTAATTCTACTGTAAAAGAGATACAGAAGTATTGTTGGAGTTCTAGGAAACCAATTTTGTTACTGCAGTAGGAGGTCGTAAGAGAAAAATGTTGTGTTTAGGTAGTACTATAATTTTGATAGTATCTGGTGTTCTTCCCTTCTGCGATAAATTAAAAGCTGACTACCTCAAGAGTTCTGATAGTATTTCCAACAGTGCAAGAGACCATTTTAAGCAAAAGAGCAATGAGAGAATCCATTAATCCCAGGGTATTTGAAGTCTAGAGAACTCTTTCATATTAAATTTGAGATAAAGCCTTCAGTACTATCTCAGTCTTGGAAACTGTTCTAACCTATTGTTGGACAGATACTGGTTGAAATTGAAGCTGCTCACAATACCATGTTTATTGTTGAATTAATTTAACTAGAGCAGTCATTGTTTTTGAATTAGACCCTAAGCATGCTTTGGTTTTGGCTTTTTTTTTTTTTTTTTTACATCTTTCATAACTGCATAGATCTCTCTAGACAGATATATTCAGCTGCAGTTTTTTGTTTTGTATCAACACTCTTGCTCTTATTCATAAAAAAAAAAAAGTAGCTGTTGAAAATGACTGCGGTTCTGTCCCTTGTGATTTTTTTTTTTTATGTAAGTTTGTTATTTTGGGAAGGCTACTGATTTAATAGTTACAGTTATGTCATGTATAAAACCAGTATTTGAGGAGCACCTTTCATTTATAGGCATTTTTATTATATATGAACTATTATTCTGTACATTTTTTAATGAGTCTCTCTTGAAGAGTTTCTTTTCTCTTTCAGTGGGTTTTGCATGTTGTTATACATAATGTCATGAATATATAATTTTCTAGGACAACTGAAAATGCCTTTTCAATTTTCAAGTTGTTTTAGAAATACACCACTTTAGAAGCCATGTGGTGTACATTAACTGTTCATGAGAAGAGAAAGCAGACATGATTAGAAGTTATTGTAGATGATTGGTATAATTGTTTACAATTTTCTGATAAAGTGTAGCAAAAAATGTTTTCCACATAAATGTAGAGCCAGGTAGAGATAAGTTAATGAGTTATATAATTCCTTTGTGTAGTATTGAAAACAGGAAAAAAAGCAACTCTAAAACATAGTAAGGCATACGAAGCAGCATTGTGGGTAAGAGCAGAAGTCCTGCTCTTGCAGTGACAGCAGCAACAAACAAGCCAACCCCCAAACAAACAAAACAAAACAAAACCTAATGCTATCTTTTCATATCACCTGGTATCAGTGATTTTTTTTTTTTTTTTTTTTTTTAATTTAAGCGTTTTCTGAGCGGGTTGAGCTTGGGACATAATTTAGGACCTAGCACTGTAATTGGAACTGAAAGGGATAATATTTATCTTCCCAGTATTTATCTGAGGCGTGCTTTCCTTCTTTCCCCTTCCTGGGGCTATGATTTTAGGTCATAAAACTCATCCTGTATCTTCTTTATTTTTCTTACCCTTTTTATTCCTTTTTAGCTTATTTTATGCTGTTAGAAATTCCAGGCCTGTATAATGTTTAAATGTATTTGAAAGCTAGGTCAGGGGTTTCTCTTGTCACAGAACAAGTTCACTACTATCCCAGAGATGTTAGACTTACATGTGTAAAAGTCTTCCTTTAAGACAACTACACACAAGCTGGTCCACTAAACCACTTTTATAGTCAGTGGAGACAACAAAGCCCTTCCAGGGCCTATCATCCTATCCTTCTCATCCTAAAGCAGATGTCTAAAATAGGCTGGATTAAACACATTATTTCAGTCTGAGCATGGAGCTCCTAATATCCTAGCTCTGATGCAAGTCCAGTTTTACTGACGTCAAATGTTGGATGAGGGGAATCCCACCCTGTGTCCCACAATTACAACCTGGATGCTTCACTGTGTTCACATTGTTTGGCATTTCCTATTTTCGTTCCTATGAGGCACCTTCTTTTTGTGTGCAAAATTTGGAACTGATGAATATGAAAATTGGAAAATTGTGGTGTGGGAAGTTTTTTGTCTTTTTTTTTTTTTCTTCTTTTTTTGTTCTCCACTGTTCAGAGACTTATTTGCCCTTGATTTAGAGTTGTCTGGGATGTTAGCAGTATAGCCATGCTGCAGAGGTTTGAGAAGGAACATGATTCAGAAAGAAAAGATGTTCCTGTTTGGAATATTATAAAGAGAAACGTAACGAGGTCTCAGATAGTTGCACCTTCCCTCTGTCTCAGTGGTGAATGAGCTTTCCTTTGAACCTGCATGACAGGAGGGCTGAAGTGTTCAGCTGACTCATGCGTTCAGTATACCTACTGTCCCATTTACTGTTTTGTGAGGTTCTGTACCAAGCAGTCATGTTACAAGTTAGGCTCACAGTATTGAGTTGGCTGTTTTCTTAATGTGTCTACAACTCTGTAAACGCCTGAAATGGTGCATGATGAACTATTATATTG
Organism: Ibycter americanus; assembly: GCA_035590275.1. Classification (NCBI taxonomy): domain Eukaryota; kingdom Metazoa; phylum Chordata; class Aves; order Falconiformes; family Falconidae; genus Ibycter; species Ibycter americanus. Next base: position 1,421,293 of record JAVJGI010000062.1, read on the forward strand.
GCTGGGTTGCAGGATGCAATTGTCAGCTTTTATCTTCTAGTTCATTGCTCATATTAGCAGATGCATTTACTCAACATCATATAATTAAAACATAATTTTTATATTAGGAAATTGTTCTTAATATTCTGGTAGTATTGAGTTTATGTGTGAACAAGGTGATGCTCCCCTCCTACAATAAACTACTTATTCCCTTTTCAAGACTGGTGTGTTAGAGGAACACGTACGAATGCATCTTCAGTGCTGTTTGACTTTGTGTAGTTTCTGGGACTTGAACCTATCTATTGTCACCATACTCTGGGATTATTACAGCAAGAACCTGGTAAGTAGGTGAATATATAAAAATGTAGAATTGCTTGTGGACAGTCCTTGATTTTTAGCAATTAATTCTGATTCTTCTCTAGCCAAGCTTGATTGCTATAATTTTGTAAAACTGACTAGTCAATGGCAGTATTCCTAAATTTGCTATATTTATTTATATTTAAGAAATCATGTTTAAATATATGTTATGGTCCATTACATTATGTCACAATAGAATGAATTATAATATATTTTTACTCTTATTTTTCATCAGGACTACGGATTTTAAGATCTTGTAAAAACACTTTGCACATTTGCACTTCGCATTTTTATTTTTTTGCTTGTGGTGGGAACATATACTTTTGTTTGTGTGAAGGATTGTATCTTACTGCCTTTGGAATATTGGCATTTATTGTTACTTATAATCTTCTCTGGTTTTATTTATTCTTTTAGAACAGTTGCTTTACGGTTCCTTGGCTTGGTCTGAAGGATCTGGCAAATATTAGTAGAACTTCTTTGTCAATGCTTGAGTTGGTGAAAAGTTGCTGTTGTGAACAGCAGATCCCCGCCCTGTACAAGTCCAGCAACAGTTACTTCATTTTTCTCAGCATTTTGGCACAGATGATGAAGGAAGCAGAGAACAGTGGCATGCATCCTTGGAAACAAATTAAAGGACGGTATGGCTGCTATTTAGTTTGTCTCATGTTGTAAGAGGTCTGGTCAGTCAGATGGCATGGCTCTTCAGCCACATACCAAAGCAGGGTGGGGAGGGGGTACCGTGCTCATGAGAAAGTGAATGGGATGAGGGATCCAGGGTGATTCATAATTTAAAGAAAGCAGTTGTCCCCTAAAGCTTCTGTTGCCAGCTGAGACAGGGTCCAAGAGCTGGGTCCAAGAATCACCTTGGCATCCATAGCCTGTGATGAGGTACTTCATCCCACAGGCCAGGAATTTGGTACACTGGCAACCTGTGCAGTGATACAACCCTATTGCCAGACAGGTAATGTAATTAAAGCACAGAAATTCTGTTTGAGCTGCATGTAAGCCATGTGTTGTCCAAAAACATGCAGACTGGCTCTTGCTAGGCCTGTAATTTCATTTATATTTCCATTTTTCTTTTTTATGGTTTCCAAAATTTCTCACAATATTTTTTTTGTGAGGGTTTTAATTTTTCATTTAATTTGGAAACATGCTGATTAAGAGGTATGGTCAGTCATGATATAAACCCCATAAAATATATATGCTCTAAATCAAAATCCTGATGTTTTATATACTTATTGAATTCTTAAAACTTTTATTATAGTAATGAGATTGTACTGATCATTAAAAGTGCTAACTTTTAAAAATTTATTGGATATAGAAGACTTAGAATTAGTTTTGTTTTGGGGTTTTTATTTGATTTTTAAAAAAGACTTTATTAAGTACTAATAAAATTAATTAAAATTTTATTAAGTAATTTTAGTTAGGCTGCTCTGTTTTTACTGAAAACAAATTATACTTACATTTTTGTGCTATTATAGCTTGTTACTTTCTCTAATTTAAGAGGGGGAACAATAATACACAACACACACTGTGTCACTCTGCTCAACAGTATTCATCGTTCCTACCTTGAATAAATCAATTACACAAGTAGCAAAATTTAACAGCCTACAGCTATGATTTTGGGATGAACTCTGTGTTCAGCAGCTAACCAAGCATTAATTGATGCATGAAGAACGTAAATGCCTGTCAGTAGTAATTTACTACTAAACAACATTAATTGGATTTGCTGTAATTTTTGGTGGCTAGATTTGATAACCTCAGCACCATTTCCAACTATTTTTCCAGGTGACAGAATAGGAAAACAGCATTTATGGATGTTTAACTACTGTATGTGGAACTTATTTTAAATTAAAGGTGAAGGATATACCCAAGGTTTTAAACATGCAAATCAAAAAGTTAGGCAAGCCATTTTCGTCTTACTCCTGTGTTATAGGAATGGTGAGATTTATTTAAAACTCCAGATCTGAGCAAAGGTCACAGAAAAGACACCTATGTAAAGCCTTCTGCTTTTTGTCAACCACTTTAAAGCTGCAAAGTAGCAGCGCTTCTCGACATCAGCTACATATGACTTGAGCACTGTCATATAAGCAATAGAGCTTAAAGTTTCTTAACATCTTCCTGCTGCAGAGGTTTCTCTCCCAAATGCCTCTGTTTTCCTGTTTTCTCCCAAACTTGCAGTCTGCAGTCCATACAGTAGGTGTGCAATACAGATTGGTTCAGATTTTAGCAAAGCACTGTGGGGAAAAGGAGCTTGCCATCAGAAATATTCCTCTCGCTTTTACTGCGGTGATGGTTAGGTAGGTGAGCTTTTGATCACAGCAGCTGTGGCAGTATAACATGAAGAACAGAAATCAGTAGCTAAAGGAAGGAGGGTCACTTGGTCCTTTTTTCTTTTTTTTAGAATCTTGTTTGTGCCACATGGAAGTAAGGGAGATCGTAGGGAAGAAGTTGGGGTAGAGGAATTGTTTGCTGTTGCAAAGAGATGCCATTGGCAACTTCCTTTCATAGCACCCCTCATGGGCTAAGTTTGATTGGTGTGAAGGTGTGGTATAGAGGACACCTATCACAGACAAAGTAGAGAGAGTCTACTCCTAACATTGTACTCAATTTTGTGCTAGCTATTGGATAAGGGAGAAAGGTTAGGCTGTACCTGTGGTTTAAAACTCTTAATGTGTACCTTGTATTAGGAGCAGAAAGTGAAATAGCACATTTGTTCCAGTAGCCAAAAGAGTAGAAGAAGGGAGGGAAAAGAGAATATTTAACATTTAAGGGTTATTGGAAGAGGATAACTGTAAACCAAAAGCATGAAAATACAATTTTGGTGTATCAAGCAGATAGAAAATTGCATGCTTTAAGTACCTTAACTGGGTTTTTTTTGTTGTTTTTTTTAAATGTAGCATTTATTCCAAGTTCCATCGGAGAAGAATGCAGGAGCTGACAGAGGTAGGGCTGCAGAACTTTTTTAACCTGTTCCTCATGCTGGCAATTGTTGCAGAGACAGAAGATATAGTGAGTCGAGTGTTGGATCTTTTGGATTTCCTGACTCCATCCTCCGTCACTGTGTCTCAGAGAGCTCTCATCTGGAGAGGTCATTTTGCTTTCCTTTTGATTTATGTTGAGAAGAACATGGACATTAGTGTTCTAGCTGAGAAACTCTCAAATGCTTTCCGTGAGAAGGCAAAGGAGTTTTTAGTAACCAAAAACGACTACACACAGAAACAAAATCTCTGGACTTTGCTTTCAACCTACATTGATGGTGTCCAAGAAGTGTTTGAGACCAGCTGCTACCTGAGCCTTTCTGAGGAAAAGTTGCTAAATGATGGCTTTACTATGCTGCTGCCTGCTTGTCGAGGATCTGAACTGAGTATGGTCCTGAATTTTCTTCAGGTTGTTCTAGCCAGACTGCGGTAAGTTATTTAGTTAAATTGTGGATACAGACTGGCATGTTGGTTTTGTGTTTAAGGTTAAACTGTGGTTCATATTAATTTCTTACTGAAATAGAGTAAAAGGAAAGAGAAATCTCCAGAGGACTGTGAATATGTTAAATTTCAAAATCCAGCAATACCTCACTGCATTTAGAATCTTAGAAATGTTTCCTTACAATTTCAGGATATTAGGTTTGACATCCCTGATATTTTGTTATGAATTAGTGACTCTGTAGAAAGTCATCCAGTTGCTACTGTTTCAGACAATACCATCTTTCTTGTGGCACAGGAAATTTCAGAATTTTTATCTGTACTGAATTACTTAAGTTAGGGGAGTTTTATGTTTGGGATTTTTTTCTTTTTTTTCTTCAGTGAATCTATTCTATTTTTCAGACTCTTCATTCTATTTTTTTCTCTTTCACCAAGGTTGCAATCAAATGTAACAGTTACAGAGATTTAAATACTTGTCTGAGGTTCGATAGGAAAGAAGGAAATCATATTTTACCACTTTCAAGCAGTTTTGCTTTGATGTACAAGTTCAGTTTTCAACACCCACAGTGCCCTTCAATAAGCATATTTTTGTCTACTGATGCCTTTGAGAAGTAGTCCTCCAGTTTGAAGCCCAAACTGCTTTTTTTTTTATAAGATATTAAGAGGCAGCTATTGATCTGCCATTACTTCAAATGTACAAGACTGAAATATGTGGAAGGAACTGTGGAAGAGTGCATAATAGGAATAGTGAGGCTCATATGCAAGATCTCTCTTTAACTAGGTTCTTTGTTATTGTCTAGTAGTTTGACTGCAGCTGTCAATAGCTTATAGATCCAAAGACAACTGTTTTTCAGGCAGTCTTTTGAAAAAAGATGAAGCGTGAAACTTAAGTTTAGTTGATTTATTATTTATTATTTCAGTGCAACTGAATGTATTTACTGGAATAAATTGGAGACTTCAAAAATACTGAGATTTTCTCCATTAGCTAATACACAGCATTTATTGTGTTGTTTCTAAAGATGAAATGGGGAGAAATTGGAGACTGGTGAAAAAGTTGCCTATTTCATAAGTTGGCATTATTTCAAAGCTTTCCAGAACCGGGGGTTATGTGGTCATCTTGTAACACAAAGAGGAGGACATAGAAGTTCATTACAGACTTCTCAGGTTATCACAGACAAGGTACAGGGCAGTATTCATACCTCTTCTTATAAAAAGCAGGTCAGCGACATATGTGAATTACCAACAGACTCAAATACTAATTGGTATGAGAGAGATTATTAGAGCCTTGTTTTTAACAGTTATTTCACCTTCTGTATTAATACATTCAGTTGCTGTTACCTGCCTGTTTATCCCATCTACAGACAAGCTTAATTCCTTAACAGGTATAAAATGCTTTGATCTTCAGCTTGCATGGAACAGGAAAGTGTTGCTGGTTCTCTCTTCTCTGTTGCCATACAAGTAAAACAACACTAAACCCACTTTCTGAGTGCAGAAAATTTGGATGGCTTTGTGCCAACTGGATGTTAAACTGTTATTGGCTTAACTAGACTGATTAGGCCTGGTCTGTCTGCAAACTCAGAAAAGGATGAAATAGTTCAATGCCGATCTCTCTCCTGTTTTTAAAATCCATGTAGATATAAGATAGCGCGCCTTTCATAAATGTAATTTTTCTGTACACTGCACTCTAATAATTTTATAACTGTATGACAGGGAATTTACAGGTAGGAAGGAAGTGAGATCACTGATTAAAGAGTGAAGCAGCTCCCTCTAGGCTGTTAGGAAATAATAACTTCTTGTGCCACTTTCTGCTAACCCCAGATGATGGCTCACAGGAGCATTCTTTATTGCTGATTAAGTAGCATTATGAAAATACTGACTTGGTTACATTAACTAAATGCCTCAGTATTGAAAGCTTAAAATGTCAAATAGTTTTAGCAGTCCCCTTTAACATATCTTGTTGGATTGCTAGAATTGCGTTCCAGGTTTCCCAGTTGCTTTTATTTGAGAACATTGTAGAAATGGCAATCTTTCATTTGCAGTGAGGTGTAGCCAAAAGCTCTTCTTTAATTATAGCTATTCATGCTGCTATGGTTAAGGGTCTATCAGCATTTCCATTATAAACCTTTATTTTCAAGGGCTTGTAGCATAGCAGTGAAAACTTGCTCTGGGCTAAAACTTGGCATACAAGGTTTTGAAAGTGCACTTGTTTTCTTCCTTTCTTTTTTTCTTGAAAGGCATCTGAAAGGAGACCCCCACCTTCACCATTTTTACACTACTGTGTTTCAAAATAACTCTTTCCAATTTTTTCTTAGGGTTTTCTTGTCTGCTAGAAAAAGTACTGGTAGCGTTTGATTGTTGTATTTACCTATGCTTAAACTGTTTTAAATAAGCTTTTTTAACCACCTTTTTTTTATTATTACCGTTATGATTATTTTGGTGTCCATATATTTAAATAGAACGATGACTTGGCAGGAGATCTCATTTTTATCAATTTTTGATATGTGGTGAATGGATAATTGGAAACAAGATGCTACTTGCTGGCACTTCCAAGTATTTGATCTTCATAGTGAGATTCAGTATGAAGTGTAAGATTGTATTTTAATACAGTCCTTTTAAAAAACATATATAAAATAAACAGTATATAATCAAGAAAATTCCTGAAATAAAAAGGCAAAGTATTTCCTTCCTATGTTTACTTGTAGCATTCAGCTTCTCGCTCAGATATACATTTTTCCTTTTTGTTCTGTTTTTAAGCAGTGTTTTAGAATCCTGATTTTTTTTTTTTCTTCTTTAATGAAAGGTAAATGCAGGATGCTTGCCCATGTGTGCTTTCATTTGTTCCAGATCTCTAGCACTACCCATCATCTGAGTGCCTCATGACACAAAAAGAAATCCTAGGTTAATAAAAATACAGGCATTTAATGGATTTGACAGAACACGCTGTAAAAATGGACACAGACTCAGAAATCTGCTGAGTGCCTGGAAACAGTAGGTTCCAGCATTGCAATATGTTATTCTTAAAAGGAGTGCTTGAAACATGTTAAAATGTCTTTTATTGTAATCAGGTATTTCTCTGACATGAGCTTTCTCTCGTTATCACTATCCTGGCATTTTGGTTTTGTAGTGTATTAGCACTGAGTTACGCGGTTATAAAATGCAAGTACATGCCCAAGTGTAGAATCACTGCTGCGCTCCAAACATCTTTGCTTAGTTTCAGGGAGACTTGCTACAGATTCCTATAGGAGAAATGAGAAGTACCACAAACCTAATAACATAATAGATGGTAATTTTATTTTGAAAACAATTCTTGAGTATTTATGCCCATTTGTACTGTTCTGCCAGTGTTGAAGGACATGAAAAGTTATTGAATATTTCAGTGCGTAAATTTCATAAGCTCTACAGGAATACGAATCAGGCAAACCTGTCTCTAATTAAAAGTTACATTAATTGGGCCATGGATAACAGCAGAACTGGATGTTTCTGTATGTTAAGAGTGTGTCTAGCCTTGAGGTTGTGAGAGAAATCACAATAGGAAAGGATTATCCAGTGTATCTTTGCTATGGAAATGTATAGTCATTTGTAATTTTTTTTTGCGTTATACTTGCCATCAAAACAGCCTGTGGGAAGCTTTCCGAGACCTACAGAAGCCTCTCTCCCCTTCTCTGTTACTGTGTAAGTCAGCAGATAAGCTCAGGAGGAGAATAGAAAGGTCCTCCCTCCTTCTTTCCACCCCCCTCAAGGGTTTTAGTGTTAGTCTTTGTAAAATGTATTTTCTGATGTTGAACTTCTGAAAACTGTATCCGGAAGAGTTTGGAAGAGCATGAGTCTTCTCTTACCCATCCTGTGAGTATATCACCAGCTGTGATGGCCTGAGAAGCACAGAAGGCAACTCTGTGACTAAGCCACTGCAGAAGATCTTAATTTGGCTCTAAGATCTTTCATGCTTAATGAATGACCATTAGAGAGTCATTAAAAGTTGCTATGAACTTTATTTACCTGTGTGGAAAAAGGAAAGAAGTCCTTCCTTTTTGACTTCGCAACATTGATCTTGCTGTGCTAACTTAGCCTATGGTTTAAAGTATTTTCAGTTTTGGTTTGGTTTTTTTAAGTTCAGTTATTCCATTAATAAAACTGGTATAACGAGTGTAAAGAAAATCTAGTCTCCAAATGCTTTAGAGCGTGGGAAGCAAGCACTGCTTTAGAATATAGCAGCATTTTAAGAGGTTTGCTCTGACTAAATCCTTAGAAGTAATCTGTTACCATCTTCTGTGGAATACTGGATGTGTTCTTAGCTACAATTGTTACCTTAAAGTGTGGCTCTGGTAATTAAAACTAAACTTCTTTCTTTTTCCTACTTTATGTGGGATTTGAGGTTTGTTTTCTTTTCAGGAATTTTTTTTGGGTCTAGAATAATAGTTTATACCTTTGTCCATTGTATTCTGATCTTCAAAGATTACTAGCTAAAACTGACGTGTTTTGTGTCCTCTGCTCTGAGAGCATTACTGTCATCGAATCATAGAATCATTTAGCTTGGAAAAAAACCTTTGAGATCATCAAGTTCAATGTTAAGGAACTCGTATACAAAGGAATGAAACGAGATAGTGTGCACTGGAGCTGTGTACCTAATACTTTGCTCATAGAAAGTTCCTGTGTGTATCTAACATTGGTTCAGGTTTGCAAGATTATTCACTTCCACTTGTCACTGTCCATTTTCTTGAATTGGTAGGCAGCCATGTGAAAGCTGAATAATTGATTAAAATCAATTTCATATTGGTGTTTAAGATTTAATATAGAGCATCTGCCTGAGAAGGAAGGCAACAAAGCTGGTGACAGGGCTGGAAGGAATGTCCTATGAGGAGCAGCTGAGGACTTTGGGCTTGTCTAGTTTGGGAAAAAGGAGGCTGAGGTGTGACCTCACTGCTCTCTACAGCTTCCTGAGGAAGGGAAGTGTAGGGGGAGGTGCTGATCTCTTGTCCCTGATACCCAGTGGCAGGATGTGTGGGAATGGTTCAAAGCTGCACCAGGGAAGGTTTAGACTTGACATTAGGAAGCATTTCTTTACCGAAAGGGTGGTGTAACACTGGAACAGGCTTCCTAGGAGATGCCCCAAGCCTGTCAGTATTTGAGGCATTTGGACAATGTCCTTAATAATTTGCTTTACCTTTTCGTCAGCCTTGAATTGGTCAGGCAGTTGGACTAGATGATCATTTTAGGCCCCTTCCAACTGAAAAATTCTGTTGTATTTTAGAATCACCTTAAAACCAAACTGAAACAACAGAAGCTGTCAAAGGATCTTCTGATTGTTGATGCCCATTGGTAGACACCCAAAGCTAAAGAAATTCAAGTCTAGTACTCAGACATCAATCATGAAGATGCACAGCTCTGTCCCCTGCACTACAGGTTAAAACACTTCTCTGTTTCATCCATTGTATCCATTTTATCTACCAGAAATTAATCCACATAAGCTTTCTGTGGCCTACCTGACAGCAGGACAAGACTTACTGTTGTGAAAGAGTAAATCCACCCATAAAAGAGAGTAAAATCATCCAGGTGTACTGAGAGCCTGCTGCTTGGGACCCTACAGTTGTTTAGAGAAACATGTGCTCCCTGAAGGTCGTAAAGTGCACATTTGTTTTCTGATGGATGCATCTCACTTTTGAAACTGTTTTCCCCAAATTAACTTTCCTCTCAGTTTCCTTCTTTTATTCTTCACACAAGGTACGAGATTGTCTTTTCATATGGAGTATTTTTTTGTTGTGGATGTTAAACAAAGAAACACTTTTGCCAATAAAACCGTTATATGCAAGTAGCCTTCTAATCTCTTAATTTTGATTGTTTCTTCGTTACCTTACAAGATATATATTTCTTCTCTCTTTAGGATATCTCTTGTCAGATTTAAGGCTTATTTAAAATGAACAGAAAGCTGAAGCAATTTTCTTTATTCCATTTCAGTCTCCTAAGGCCTATTTCCCCCTGGTGAGCTCATAGCAACAGGGGGGTTTAAGGGAATTCAGCTTTCTGCAAATTAATGTCTCACATCATGAAAATTCAGGACTTTTTTTTTCTATATCTTGAAAAAGTAATACAGTGAGTGCGAGTATTATTTCTTGCCAGCGGGTGGAAGATGAATGATTTTGTCACAGTTTTACTGCTTGATGAGCAGTGTCCTGAGGGTCAGGCTTAAGTCTGTGTCACTATGCTGCTCATTACTCTTGAGCTAAATAAGGGCTGATTGGATCTAAATTGCCTAGCACATGGGCTGCAGATGAGCTCAGTGAGTAGGGGATGACCTGCTATTCAGGCTGGGAGTAACCCCGGTGTGCAAATGCTGCATTAGAACACCGTGGGAGAATGAGAGGCTACCGACCGCTGCCAGCAAAAGAAATCGAAATGTAAAAACTCTTTGATGCTGCAATGTTAGAATTTGAAATGTAGGAAGTGACAGGTTGATGGTACTTATCAGCTTTGGCTGGATTAGAGAACAGTGTCATCTTGCTTATATAATGACAGAAGAATGAAGCTAGCTCCCAACCACTTTGCTGTGCAGGGCTGCTGCTGTCAGAGTCAATGCTGCCTCCTACTGACGGTCTGTGCAGAAGGATGGAGAAAGCAGATGGATAGCCGGCTCTGGACGATGTTCTCAGGCTCTCTAGCACACCAAAGTATACTCTGTGCCTCTGCCCATCTATTCCTGTATGTTTCTGGTCTCTTCTCCTAGCAGAGAATTGCAAACCTGGTCGATAAAATAACACATGTACATTCTGGGACAAGAGCAAGCCACTGCTGTCTTCAAGAACGGTTAGAAGAGTCATCTGCATGCACTGAACTATACAAGTGTGTCTGCTTCACACAAAGTATTTCCCTTTGTAATCTACTCTCCATTGCTAGCCCCTGTGAAAGCAGGTGATCTCTGGAGAGAATTGATTTGTGCCTGTGTGTTTTGAAGAAAGTTAATCTTTAAAGAGGAGGAAAGAAATCTGAATGAACTCAAAGGAGAATCCTTCTCCTAATTGAACATACGAGTATACTTGTCTTAACGGAGAAAGATGAAAAGCAAGCAAAGCACCTGCCAGGTGCTGAACGCAACACTGATTGTAGTAGTTGGTGCAGTTCTGAAAGATTCAGTTCAGTGATTCAGCAGAACAAGCTTTTGGATTTTGTTCCCCCCACCTCCACCACTGGTGCTTTGGAAACTGAGTAATGGCTATAGTGATGATAAATAAGCCACTTGCTTAGTTTTTTCCAAATTTGTTTCAGATTTTATTATGATGACTGTAACCTACCAGTGTCAGTCAGCTTCTGTTACTACTAACTTATGGGACTACCTCACCAGCAAAAGCAATTTGGTGCTCTCATGAAACCAGTGACTAATGAAGAGAAGGGATGAATCCAAATACATTCTGTGTTTTCTGCTTATTGTTTTCTATTTTTCTGTTTTCTGGGTATATACTATTTGATTCTTCTTCCCCTGGGATGCTTTTGCTCATGATGAAATGTCTTCCGGGACATAAAACAACTTCTAGTTTACTTGTTTCTGGGTATCGTAATAAAAAAGGAAGAGAAAAGAAAACAGCAGCCTTACAAGTACAGTTTTTCTGTAAAATGGTATGAGTCTGTAGGAATGAGAGAGAAAATTTTCATAAAAACTGTAATTAGTGTAAGGCTTCAGTGTTGCTTGTATTGTCTTAGTATGATGAGTGCTTAATGGTATCACTTGACTGAAAATAAGGAACTGTTCAGCACAACTAGTCGTAGTAGATGAAAATGAGTTACAAGTTTTGTATGTGGACAAAAATTACAGGGTGTTCCAATGGAAAGCAGAATGAGAATTTGAAATTACTTTGATATTTTGGAAAAAAAACCATCAGCAAGAGGAAATAGGAAAGGCCATGTACTGAAATTGGGAAAGAGTAATGCTAATACAACCTATGGAATGCTTGGTGTGGCAGCCGTACTGTCAAAAGTATGGGGAGGTAGTATGCACCATGAGATGAGAGAAACAAAGGAGATCTTCACATCTGGGGTTGGTTAAAATGAGGTAACTACCATGGCTGTTACGCTGTCTGTCTGTCCTGCTCTTGCTTGTAATCTTTGCTCAGCACAGATTGCTGCAAGGTCCGATATAGTCACTGCACTAGCAGTTTCTGCCTGGCATAGGGAGGAAAACCAAAACTGATTGTGAATGGTAGTTCAAATGGATTCCCCTGTATCTTAAAAAGGGAGTGGGGGGTGGGCATGGTACTTAAGTTTTTACCTCTATTTACACAGATATTTATTTACATCAATAAGACCATAGTGGCTGTAAGAAAATCTGACATTTGATTGAAATCTGTCTATTGGATAACTTAACAGTAACTTTTCCTCATACACACAGCCTGTATGATATTAGGAAGCAGGACTTAATGTGACTCTGCCTAAGAAAAAAAAAATAAATTGAAGTATCATTGTGGGGTGTGTTAATTAAACATCTGCTTATTCTGTCTTTAGCTGTAGTTCTGTATGCAGTTCTGGACATGTCACTTCACAAAACAATTATGAATAAATTGAAAATTGGAGAGAGTCACAGAGTGGATGGTGAGTGTAGGAGGTTTGTAGAAATTTGATGCAGCTGAATTTAGCTAGGAAAGGTTGAGGGGAGACATGCTAGAAGTTACACAGTATGTAAAAGGATGTTGCAAAGATGACAGGTTGCCTGTGTTCTCCATGCCAGTGAAGAAGGAATTGGCTTAATTTTCGGCAGAAGTTTAGTGTGGTTTTTTAGAGTAGGCTGCAAATGTCAACACTGGCAGGCTGCAAGAGAGAGCTGTGGAACTGGATTTCTTTTTTTTACTTTTTAGACAATGCATTAGACAAACATTTGCCAGAGGGTAGTCTTTGTAAGCTTACCAGAACTGCTGAGATGAACTCCCTGAATGACTCTTGAGATGCTGCCCAGCTCTTCTCATATGTTTCTGTAATTTAATATCAAGGAGTGCTCGATGTGGCTGGTGATTAATTAGTAAGAATGCTTCCTAAACAGTGTTCTGTGCTTTTCCTTACAGAAAAAAGCCTCAGTGAAATCAGAAGGCAAAGAAACCAACCCTGAAATTGTAATCTGTGATAAAATTTAACTTTGGATATCTATGTCATTCATTTTGATTTGTAGTATCCACACTCCTTTTAATTTCACCTTTCTTTAGGGGGGAAAAAGTTGAACATGTTTAATACTTCTGTATCCTCCTAATTCTTGGGATTTCTGAGGTGGGAGTGTGAGGGTAGATTGCACTGTGTGCACGGCACAATGGCCTTGCTGAAGAGGGTGCTGAGTTTTTGCTGGTTTTGTATTTGAGTCTTGAAATCTGTCTAGAAAACTACTTTGAAAATGCTTTTTTAGGCATTTTCTAAAGAAAGCTAATTGATACAGGGCATGTATGTGTGCGTCGTTTTATTTGACTTGGAGCAAATCCAAGTGCCATTAATTGCCAATGCCTAAATGCTCTGGCTTTCTTTCTAGTGGTACTAAACCAGGGACTGAAAATGTGCCTAATGTGAAATGAGCCTGAAATAGTATGCCACTATCCTCACTAAAAACAAAATGAAAAGAGTTGAGCATGCTCTGCAACATGCACATCGTGCATCATCTCATGTTCTTGTGGGTGTCCCTTCCTGAGGTTAACTGAGAGGAGCAGGCGGAGAAAGGTAAAGCAGCTTGTGGTTTACTTAGTTCTCTGATAAGCTGAAGGTACTGTCTGTTCTCTCCTCTCTTTCACAACCGGAAGGCCCTGTTTATCTCTAATAGGGGTTAATTAAAGCCTTAGGGCAATGCTGAGACCCTGCCAATGGCTGGAAGGTACAGACATAATCAAGGCTGCAGCCCCTCACTGTAGGGAACGTAGAGGTAACTGTGGGCTTGTCGCAGGCTCTGATAATACAGCTGTGCTAATTCTTTCTGAAAATACGAGTGAACTTTTTCTTTTTTGTCAAATAGTTCTGTTCATTTATTAATTACTGGCTGATATCAAAGAGTCGTATGAAGTCTTTAGTTTAATGTGTGTGCTTGCAAATCCATGTTAAGAAACAGAAACCTTCTGGTTCTCTATATGGTAATGCAGGGACTACACAGGCAGCCACGGCAGCCATTATGCACGCAGCAGGAGTGTTTGCTGCAGCTGGGGATGTGTGTCATCTTTTATTGAGGGGTAGAAGAAGGGAGAAACAGGCAAGTACATATGTGTTTGCTGGGATAATGAAGTTTTCTTCTACAGCTTTTTGCAGTCTTGTTTTCCATACAAAAAAGTCAACCATGAGAATAAGAGCAAATATTTTCATTGGCATTCTTTGTTTTCCTGGACAGAAATATACTGATTAGCTACTGGTGATGTGCATTTGAAAATACTTCAGTAAGTGTTCCAGGTATCTGCCTAAAATATTTTAAAGCTGCTGAAGATTTGCATCCAGGGAATTCCTCCAATTCACACCACACTTTTATTCAAGGTTATTATACAACAGCCTGATTTGGGGAGGAAATGCTGTGTGCGTACTTGCTCAGTGTGCTACACTTACGTGGAGTTGTGGAGTTTTGCATTAGGTGTAAAGATGACATAAGCAAGTAAAGCACTGTGATCATCTCTTAAATAATAATTAACTATAGCACAACCATGATTAGCCTAATGTCATAGGGAGAGTGAATATATTCAGGCAATCAAGAGATTTTACAATGTAATTATTAGACATTGGGGAGATGTGACCCTGTTTAGGGTAACAGGGAGCTATGGTTAATTGATGTTAAGATAATCAAACTTTTACTGGTTTATTATTCTGGGACCCTAGGCTTTGTAACAAAATGTGTGCGTGTGCTTAGAAAAAAGAAACCTCAAACATATGAAAATAGAAGCCTAAAAGTGAATCTTGAGGTTTTGCTTGCATTACCTTGCTGTACAGAATTATTGCTATGATTATAAATGTTGAGAAATCATTTATATTGTCTGTAAATCATACCCATTTTACACCACAGTGAAAATTCAATATGTCTTGATTCTGAGTATTTTGTAAAAGTATCTGTTTTCCTAAGACATCAAAAATGACTAGTTTTTTCGAAGTCAAACTCAAAAATTGAAGGTGCTTTTTCCTGCAGCCAAGAAATTTTTGTTGTTTTCTTTCTGGAAAGAAAACCTTTGATATGTGTACAGTCTGAGCATTATGACAGAAAACACACTTGATGCAGTCCCCCTTGAGCTTCATTGTCTTGTCCAAGTTTAGAACAAGAGGACATAAAACAGAATTTCATTTCATTAGAGTTCATTATGAAAGGGTTTCCACTGCACTGCTGTGATACTGAACCTCTGGAATTTCTAATAACTGAACCTGCCCTCTGGAAGATTTGAAGATTAAGTATAGCACTGGTACTGTCTCTTACTGAAAGTTTTTTTTCCTTGCTCTATTTTCCTTTCTTTCTCCACTCCTGCCCCCCCCTCTCCCTTCCCCTTCTTTTCCTTGAAACAGAGTAATTTCTGAAAACTCTTCAGCAATCCTATCTTCATGTAAATTAATACTGTAAATTGTGCTGCTAGTGAGGGTGGAGGGAGTAGTAAGAGTGGGTGGGGGGAGAAAAGAATTAAAATCATTCCAATAAATGGTTTAATTTATGCCTCAGCAGTTAAGCATGCTCCTGGTTAACAGAAATACCCTTCAGCTACACAGGATTTGGGAGGGTTGGAGGGCATTCATTTGCACATAAATAGCCATTAACTGATAAATTCCCAGAGGTCTCCTGTTGCATGCTAGTGGTTCTGACCTACTTAGCTAGCTTAAATTTGTTTTACAGAATTATTATAATTCCATCCTTGGTACTTAAACTTTGTGATTAATGCATGCCTCACAATACAATTAAAGTATAATTACACAGTTTTACAGTTTGCTATCATGGTGTTATTATTATTACAAAGAGCTGGATTTTGCAAATATTAGAAGAATTAGGGTTCTGATACCCATCACTTTGCTGTTATTAAGTGATTATGTTAAATGGGACCCCTTTATGTCTGAAGAATGAAGTGGAGAGAGGGGAATCATTAACTAAAACATCAGATGGTTTCTAAGTGATTGAGAAAGAGATGTATGGTGGGTTTTTTTTACACATCTGTAGAGAACAGGTGCCAATACCTTTTGTTCATCTTTGGCAGCGGCCTATGACGTGCTTTAGCCCATCTGTGCTTTAGTGCTTAAAAAAAGTTTCATACTAAATATTTCATCTCTGTAATCTGTTAAAAATAATTTCCATGTGTTAAACATCTGATTTTATTATACTTCATTGAAGCTTTTTATCACAGGGACAGGTTTTTTTCGTACTCTTATTCAAAACATTAACAGCTAGATAGAGAGGTCATATACCTCTGTGTAGTATAGGTTAGGATGTGCGTGCAAAGGCAATACAGATCTTTCTCTTGCACTCTGTAAACTCTGAGGAGTTCTCTGCGAGGGTTCCTCTGTCTTTTCAGTTTGTGTGCATGAATGTATTGTATATTTATACTGGCTGGAAATAACAGTAAGTCACAAACACTGCTATTTTTACCTTATTTGTAAGGGTTACCTGGTCTTAGCTATTTTTCTGGCCAAGTTTAGTTCTGTGTCTGCTGTTCATTCTTCAAGCAGTGATCCAAGAATCACTAACATCACTCGTATGTGACCAAAAATAACTGCTGTGCCACATAATTCTTCTTACATCCTTTTTTTTTTCTCCCCCTTTGCAACTGCACTGGAAAACTTGGGTCTTTAAATGAACGATTAATACAATTAGCAAATCAAAGGACTGAAAAATATTTTAATACTATTTCCCTATTCCAGTGTAAGTTACAAATTTTACTTTCTTTATCTGTGAATATGTTATATTGCGGATTTCACTGGTGTGAAATGGAGCGGTTGACACATTTTCTGAATTACACTTGCTATTCTTCTAAAGCTTTTAAGGTTACACTATAACTTTTTTGTAGTTACAATTGCACAGTGGAAACTCCAAATGGCATACAGAAATCAAATATTGCACCCTCAAGTTTTATTTGATCCACTGTCTTGGATTTCAGTTTTGCTTAGTTTAAGAAGACCTGTTGCTTTTGTGGTTTTCTGTTTTTTCTAAGTTGTGCTATTCATTTCTTTAACAATGAAAATATTTCTTCTTTTTAATTCCAAAGAACACAAAGAGTAAAAGGCAAATAGAAATCTTTTTCTTAGACCGACTCCTTTCACATCTGTAATTTTAGTCTGTATTTATGCTACTACAATGATATAATCTCTGTTTTCGCTATTATCATTTGCTGTCATTGAGCTCAGAAAACATTGGTCATTATTACTGATGCATGGAAGCATGCGAGCAGGTAGCCAGTAATTATGCTTGGAAGAATTTACTTTATTTCAGGGCTTCCTACTTGAATATTCGTGAAATGGCTTTATTTCCAGTCTTTAAAAAAAATACTGCGTTGAAGTGATTTAAATCATTTTCATGTGGCACAGCAAAAATGCAAAGGCACATTACCAGAAAGAAATGGTCAGCAATAAGAGCTGTTTTGCAAAGTTGGCTTGCGACAACTACCACACGATGTGGAGAAAACAGTTATCCTGTAATAATAAGACTAATGAATTCAGAAATCCATTGATTGAACTGGCTCTGGGTAGATTATGTGCAGGCTTGCTTCAAGGAGAGGAATTTATGAAATGTTTGCCGCATCCAGCAAGCACTACTGCTATAATACAGCTGCCTCCTCAGTGGTTTGCTTTGATCCTGTGGAATGAAAGGACAGGAGGATCAGCTCAGGTCTAAATGAGATTACAGCTGGTTCGGCAGCTTATCTGGTCTAATGCCAACTAGTGTGGCTTTGCACGTCCTAAGGGGTTTACAACAGAAACTGTTTATTGAGTATCATCGGTTTACTCAACACAAGCAGGCTAATCCTTCCCAGCCTCAGCATGTTGTAGGATTGTGCATGAGCCAAACCAAAAGCTGGTGTAGCCAGGGCCTCCAGAGCCCTTTGTCTCGCTTCATATTGATTTTTTTTACCTGTGTTAAAGACAGTAAAAAATAAAACCAATAACCAGCCCTATTGTGAGCAAAAGGTTAATCTGACCTAAAAATTTTACAAAAGCATCTTTTAACCCTAGAAGGGATAGAGGCCTTTTTCTGGCTTTTCACTGAAGGGATTTTCTAGTTTAAGATTTTGAAGAGCAAAATAGGAAAACCAGCTTAAACATTTAACTCTGTGTGTCTTGCACGGTCTCTGAATTCTTTCAGCAGGTGCATAGAAATATTTAAACAGTTAATTCTGACATTATTAGCTATGTGTCACCTATCTGTGGTAGGTGATACTGTGTAGCAAGGACATGACATGCTAAACGTAGGCAGAGTAGTAGGAGCTGGTGGGTGTCCCAGGGGTCATGCTGATTTTTCACTGTAGTATTTTTTATGTAAAAATATCAGCAAATGCCTTTATCAGCTGATTTATCAAAAAAAAAAACCAACCAACCAAAAACAACCTCCCCCCCAAAAAAACCAAAACCCACAACCAAAATGAACTAGGTGGGTACATCTTAAGGAATTCAAAAAAAGTATCAAACAGAATGTTTTAAAAAATTGTGCTGCAAGTTTTTAAACAATATCCCTTTCTGGTTTGATACAAAATACAACAGAATATTAGATATAATAGATATAATAATATTCTGTTGAGCATGTTTTCCGTCTGGGGTGAGTCTTTTTTGGAAGACATTGCAGTGTGTGTCAGATTATTATAAATCACATTATTTTTTTTATAGTATAGAGAAAAAATATATTAACCTCTAGGAAGCCTTGCAGAGTAGCAGTAATACTGTGTTTCTTTTCAGTGCAAATGTAAGTTATTGAATTTGCATTGTTGGAATTGTGAAGGAATTGATTAAGTACCTGTATTTGTATACTGTGCATATTAATTGGAGTAGTTAAACCAGTTCTGCTGTGATGCAGGGTAGAGAATTTGGTGACATACCTATCTGTCCCTGTGTACATGTGGCAGAGTTAAACTGTGAACTGTTTTGAAGACTGTTGAATACTATCCAGAAGAAAACAGGGCAGTAACTTGAGAAATTTTGAGTGGCTGTTTTGTTTACTTCACCTAATTGGAATGAATGTCTATTTCAAGCTACATGTAAGCAAAGAGGTTACCATGGATACCATGGAGGCACTATGAGTGTTGTTTGGGGAAATTGCTAAAAACGATGTTTAGGACAAATACGAACTTTACTAATACTTAAGCCTAATGAACAAGATGTGTACAAGTTTAAAATGTAGTATTTATCCAGTCACTTTTATTTGATCCAACCTGATCTTAAAAGCAATAGGTTGCTCTCGTGTAGTATTACACTTCTAGCACAATCGGAGATAAAAGCTATTGTTGGTGATTGCTTAAAGTCTCTTTGTTCAATCATCTGAACAGTGCAAATCAAAGCATTTTGTCAGACTGTGAGAAGTTTAGCCTGGATAATGCTTCCCACACACGCCGGTCACCAAATAAATTATGTGCACTGTTTTACAGCGTAGCTGGTGCTAGAAGTTAAATGGATGCCCAGTGGTAGAACTCATAAAACATTTTCCTGTTAACACAACCAGGCAGAATTGACATTGTTGATGGTAGCTTTGATCTAATAAACTATCAGTTCTAACAGTGATTTTTACTGTGTTTCAGAGGGGATGATGATAAAAGTTTAGCAAGCCTACCGTTCTTTCTGGATGACAGAAAATTAGCTCTACTGTCTGTATTACCGAATGTTGGGAACAGTGTTAGTAGGGGATGTTTCATACCCAAAGTAATCTCCTTCACTAAAAAGATGTATTACACAAACAGTATCCTTTAACACAACAGATACTCTGTAAAGAACAAAATTGATTTTTCAGGAAGGAAATAAAATACTTTGTTTTGGAATTTGGAAACAAGTTCATTATCTTGAGTACAAGTTTGCCTGCCTTCCAAAATCTCTTTTCTTTCTTGGAGAGAAAGATTTTCCTAAACCATTTACAGTATATGACTCCCAGCAGGTTGCTAGAGAGTATCCATATGCATATAGGTTTTGATTTTCTGCAAAGGCAGCTAGAGGAGCTGGAGCAAGAGAGTTTGATTTTTAGAAAAGAAAAACTTTATTTGAGTTACAGTTCCTCTCTCTGTTACAGTCTTGTTTTAAATTAAGAGAAACACAGAGAACTTGGAAGTATTTTCTTAGTCTTCCTACCTGAAAATGGCATGATAATAGCAAAGTGTTACACATGTAATGGTAAGACAGGTCAGTTACTGGAAATTACATTCAGAATGTCTGAAGAGATAACTGTGGGTAGCAGTACTTCTTTTTTGTTTGTTTTCAGTATTGGGTGTTTATATTTTGATAATGTTCCTTTGTTGCCCCTTAGGACTTTGTGTGGTTATCCTTAGAGTCCATTTCATCTCCTGATCAGATCAGGAAATTTCAGCTGAGATGACACCAACTTAACATTTGAATTTCTGCAGCCAGAATGACTATTTTACCAGTTTCTCTCTGTCTTCTTGGTACTTGAGTCTGGATGAGAACATGTTCAATGAGAGAAACTATATTTCTAAAGCTGTGCTAGATAAAGGAAAATATTTGAGACATGTGGTGAAGCTGAGCTCAGTAAATTTGTTTCAAGCAATTTGCCAAACTTTGATATTATTTTTTTTATAATATGCATTTTCTAAAGTGATCTGTACACTTTTGATCTGTTTGAACAAAACACTATGAGATTAAACAGAGATCCACTCTAGTACAGTATATGGGTGTCTGTTCCCCAGTGAGGGGAGTCCATCAGCACTGGGAGTCCATTAGACTACTGGGCTCTGAATTGTAAGAAGTCATCTGTTTAAGGTCAACCTGATAAGTTTTAAATTTTTTTAGATATCCTGTGTGAAAAATTACATTTTAAAAGTCTAAACAATAGCTTAAAGAAGATTCAAGCCTGTCCCATCATTATAATTCTCTGTCAACTGATGTTATTCTGATCTCATAGTCCCGCGGAAGAGCTAAAGGCAGGATTTTGGAAATGATTGTACATAAAAATGGGTTTCAGTATTGGCCTTTCAGAACCAGTTGATTGGCATTCCAGTCACACTGCATAGTTACCATTTCTCATTGAATTCTTTTGCGAACAAAAGACAGTAAGGAATTGGTAAAAACGGCTTAACTTGTAAAAATTCAGAAAATTTGTTGTATCAGAGCCTGGGCTGTTGTGTAGCTGTAGTCAGCTACACTTCATTGCCCTCCTGGTACCCTAGAAGAATGTGTTTCAAGTAAATTTTGGTGTATAAGCAAGCAGCATATTGGGTTCCTATTACAAGAAAAACATTGAAATACTGATTTAAGTCCAGCAGAGGACCACCAAGATGATTAGGGGTCTGGAGCAAATGCCCTGTGAGGGGAGACAGAGAAAAGTGAGTTTCTGCACCTTAGGAAAAGGAGGCTTGGATGGGAGGTGGCAGCGGGGAAGGTATTTTATTGTTTTGTACAATGATCAAATGGGGTGGAGAGGTTTACAAATAAGATGGAATTGGACCCTTCACAGAGGTGTATAGTGGTAGGAAGCAATGGACTGAGATTGTGATGAGGGAAGTTTTTGTTAGATATAAGGATAACATATTCACAGGTTAGTCAAAACCATTGGAACAAGTTTCTAAGTCAGGTTGTAAAATTTCCCTTCTTAGGGTTATTCAAGATGAGCATTGCTCAGAGCAGGGGTTGGACCAGATGACCTGTAGAGGTTCCTTCCAATTTAGATTTTTCTAAGACTAGCTCTTTAATAAAAAAACACAAAAAAACCTACACACACACACACACACGCCCCCAACAAAAAAACCAAACCACAACAAAACCAACAAACAAAAAACAATCAAAAGGAAATCCTATTTAACACACTATTTCTAGAAGGTGACAATTTTTAGAAGTTTTGCTCTGAAAGAAGAGTTCTCTTGAAGATACCAATTTGCAATCTTCAGTTTGTGTATTAGTAACATGACTGAAATCAGAAATACTCATTCTTTCACTTCAGCATTTCTACTTTATTTCAAGTTCTCAGATTGAATACCAGAACTGGCATGCTGATTCTCACTATAAATTATGATCATGTGTGATTCATTTTATAATGCTGTGGAAGGTTTCCTGTACCTTCATCAGGAATCTGAACCAGCAATGTGCCCTTGCCACAAAGAAGGCTGATGGTATCCTGCACTGCCGTAGGCAGAGCATCACCTGCAGGTGGAGGGAGGTGATCCTTCTCTTCTGCTTATCACTGGTGAGGCCACACCCGAAGTACTGTGTCCAGTTCTGGGCTGCCCAGTGCAAGAGTGACACGGATATACTGGACTCTGTCCAGTGAAGGGCTACAAAGATGATGAAGGGACTGGAGCATCCCTCCTATGAAGGAAGGCTGGGACTGTTTAGCCTGGAGCAGAGAAGGCTCAGGGGGATCTTATCAATGTATAGAATTACCTGAAGGGAGGGTGCAAAGACGATAGAGCCAGGCTCTTTTCACTGATGCCCAGTGGCAGGACTGAAGGTAATGGGCACAAACTGAAACACAGGAGGCTGTCTCTGAACATCAGGAAACACTCTTTTCACTGAGTGTGAACAAGCGTTGGCACAGGTTGCCCAGAGACGTTGTGGAGTCTCCATCCTTGGAGATACTCAAAAGCTGCCTGAACGTGGTCCTGGGTGACTGGCTTTAGATGGTCCTGCTTGAGCAGTGGAGTTGGACCAGGTGACCTCCAGAAGTCTCTTCCAACCTCAAGCATTCTGTGATTCTCCAGTTTCCCAGTAAGAATGGAGAATGTGGGTTTTGTACCCAACAGTATGTCTTCAAGGCAGGACTGTTGCATGTAATACCAGGATATTGTTTGATGTGTGGCATCTTTTTAGAACTTTGCAAGCAAAGAGCTCACTCGGAAGGCCTTGATGGGGTTGAATGGATCTTCTGAATATTTTGAAGAAAGGTGGTATTTAACAGGGAGCAAATAGTGCTAAGTCGGCTTATTTGCTGTGACCCTTGAGTCTCTGGTTGTAACTCCATCCTGCTCTGATGGCAAGAAGGAAGAGCAGTCATGGAAGGTTGTTAACAATGATCTTGTGTACCAGCAGTGATTTGCCGTTTCCAGCTAATGCAGTCTGTTCCCTATATGACAGGTATTAGCATTTGTGTTCCTAATAAGCTATGAATTTGAATAAAGATCATCTGAAGTGATCTAGGCTTCCTGTTCTTTCAAATACAAAATACTTTGGAAATGAAATTATGTTACAGAAATGTAATTATGATTTCTTAGTAGTTTTCTAAGAAATCTTTTGTATAAAAGATGACCTCTGTTTAAAACAAATGAAAAAAACCCTCAAAACTAAAATGTTGAAGTGTCCTGTGGTCAGGGCTGATCACAGAGTCTCCAGTGACTCCTGCAAGGCTCCCCTGCAAGACCACCACCACCCCCATCGATGGTGGTGAAGTGTGTTTTGTGTTTTTCTTTTGAACTCTCATCATGTGAGGTGATGTGCCTGCAGTGCAGTAGAGGCTGAGGCACATTTGCTATTCTGAGGTTTTGCATGTGGTATGGGAATTTATTGGGGAATTTTGTCTTGTTTTGATCAAAATGAATTGTAATGTCAGTCTGTTACAAAGATTGCTATCCAAAATAAGGCTTTTAGGAATTGAAGTGGAGTTATTTTAAGTTCTGTGAAATGGCAGTGATTTAGAAATATTAAGTTTGGTTTAGGTGGGGTTTTTTTTATATGTATGTGAACTAAAAAAAGGGGAATACAACAGTTTAGCATAGCATCAATTTCAGTGCTGCCTGTTCCTTTTTTTCCTTTATTTTTCTCTATTTGTTGTGTCAGAGGATTAGAAAATTCTGAATCTGACCTATGCTGAAAGTCTGTTTAGGCAAACTAAATGTCTTTTTAACTGTTTGCTTTTTATGTGTTGTTTATTCAAAAAACTGAGCGTGGACTTACCTGTTCAAAGCAACAAGATGACTCCAGTGCCTTGAACAGTGCAGAATCTAGTATAGAGTGCTTGGCTGAGATCTGTGAATGTCTGAGCCCTGCTGCTGACATGAGTACCTGCACTGACTCTCCTGGGACTTGAGATTTTGGGACAGCAGAGGGTCACTTTGTGTGTTTGTGTGTTTATACTTTGCATTAAAGGCACGAAGAAAACTGGGATCCTAGCATATGCCTGTGTAGTACAGGGGAGATGCTAACTTGGCTGAGTACCAGCGAAGGTAATGAAGTAAAATTGCAGTTGAGCTTAAATTAGCTGTCTGTTTTTCCCCAAGACTATTCCACAAGCTGAAATGTGAACTAGTTGCACTGAATTAACGCAGGTTGTGTTGTCTTTGCTGCTCTTGCAACCTCATCTTAGGTAAAGGTGGTTAGGAAGAGACAACAGCTGTCTGGCACAGATATGCTAGGGTGGCTGAAGCAGATGTAGTATTCCCTTCCAGCAGACCTAGCCAAAGCAGGCTAGAGCTTTGTTGCTTGCATTTAAATTATGGTCATAACAACTTGTCTTTTCGGTGATGTAGTTAAACCCTTTGAGAAAGATTAAGGAGAAAGTGCTAACTAATATTCTGCAGCTCTGAATGTTTGGCTTTTCTGTACCTTTGTGTTTTAGGGTTGTGTGTCCATTCTTGTTAATATCTTTACTTTGTCTTTGAGCACAGTAAAGATGTTGGGGATTTCTTGTTCTCCTTCTATATCTTAAAAGTATTACTGAGCACACGCAACATGCTGTCACAGTGAACACAGGGTTCTCTATTACTGTGCTTAGCTATAGAGAGGATTATATTAAACTCAGTAACCTTGCTGAAGCCCCTTTGTACATTGCTGCTATATTGATAATCTTCACATGATTCAACTGCAGTTGAAAACCTTTTATTCACAGCATTAACACTTTCCATCCCAGCGAAGATGAGAATCTTTGCTATCGGGGATGAGCTCTTTGTGCAGATAATATTACTTTATTTTTATTATTATTGTGGTCCTGCAGATGGTGCCTTGGACATTTCTTCACCTGGGCATATGCAGGGAAAACTCATCAAGCCTAACCATTCAGAAATGAGTAAAACAAATTCTTGATGAATGAAATAATGGTTAACTAAGGGACTGTTATGCTGTTTGATTGCTTACAAAATAGTGAATGCTTTAGGAAACTACTTGTGTTCTAAAAAAAAATCCACAATAACATTTTAGAGTAATTAAGAAAAACATTTCCTAGTGTACCGCATCTGAAAGAAACAGTATTATCTGTGAATCAGTAGATTGAAGGAGCGATATAAAATGTGTTGACATTTTGTATCGTGATGAATTCAGACCTGTTGATGAATGGCTTTTCTCTAAAATTTAAAGTTAAATGCATAGAAAGTAATTGGAACTTATTGCCCCATCTTCAATACTGCACATTGTAGAATCACAATTTTGGTGGCACTTGCTTTGCCTCCCTTTAAAGTAAAAGGAATCCAGCTAGTAAAAAAGAATTCCATGCTTGATTTCCTTTTCTTTGTCCATGATTTTATTTTATGCTAGTTCTTTTCCAAATACTTGCTGTTTCTTGTAATTTAGTAAGTGTTTCAGGTGCACTGCTGGCCCATTTCTCCACATATTTAAGACCTTCATTAAGCAACCAGTGGGAAATTCTTGCCAGTGTTTATATGACAGATTTCTCTTGCATCTCACGATTATGGCATCTATTTGGCCTGGATCATTGCAAGTCTCACTGCATCCACAGTTGTCTGGGAGTCAGAAGGACAGGGCAGGCTGATCATAACACGTTCCAGGTCTCTCTTCTGCCATATAGTGCATGGGGAAAAGGTTGCTGCAGGAAGAATGTGATGAAAGAGGAACTGGTATAATAGAGGAAGGAGAGCTGGCTGTGCTTGGAGGTCACTTCGTTTGTGGGGTTTTTATGTAGGTTTTTTTTTTTCTTTCTGAGTTAAACTTTTTAGCAGTTGCTGTCTGTCCACATTCCTTTTTGAAGGATTTCCACATTTCTTCCTGCAACTCCATGAGTTTTAAAATAGCTTTTTTTATCCTCTTTGTCTCTGCCAAGTCCGTTGGTGGTATCCTGGGAACTTTCACTGTTCTCCACTAAAGGGTGGGAATGTTCAGGCTAGTACTGCTTTGGCCTTTGTGCAACTTTTGCCTTCCAGTAGAAAAAAAGTAAAGGAGTATATGCAAATTACACCTAGATTTTGAGTCATCTTTATCACTCCTACGTGCTGCTTCCTTCTAAAAGTCTAGAAGGTGAACTCCCAAAGAATGAATATATTTAAAGTTTCAAGGGATGGCCATGTTTATAGTTGCTGCAGCCTGACAGACTAGCATCTCTGACTACTTGGTTTGAAAACTTTGGAGTGGATTAGGTCATGATTGCTTTTGCCATTTTAGTGATTCCTTGGTTGGGAAAATGGATTAAGCAATGAGAGGTAACTTCGCTGATTATGTATCCTAATAGAACATATTATTTTTTCCATATTGTGTGGAAAAGATGACAGTCTTAAAACCTGAGACTTTCAGGTCACTTTTCTGTGCTACGTGCTTTTTGTAGTGTTGCATTTAAATCTAAAGAATTTAGTGAAGAACATAAATCTGCTAAATTCTTCTGTATTAGTGACAAAGAGCCACAGTTGTTGAATCATATTTCTCTAATGAAGAAGCTGCCAAGCTATGTATTACAGCATCTGTTGTTTGGGAAAAAAAAAGTTAGGAACATTCACTTAAGATTTGAATAGTGTATGTTTTCCATTCTTGATTATTATGGGTTCCGTTGCAATGGTTATGTTTTGGGGTTTTTTGTGTATTTTTTTCTTAATATAACCTTAAACTTGGAAGTTTTATAAAGAATGCTAGTTTTGATTTACTTTTTCTTTTATGTCAAGATGTAATGTAATCAAATGCTCTTAACTGTGCAGTTGATAGACTTCCTTGTAGAAGATACATAAAACAAAAAACGCAAACAGAAATCATAAAAAAATAAAATTGCTTATGAGAATATTAAAAAATCATAAGAGCTACATTCCCTAGCTGTTGATAGTATAATTATTTAATTACTGACAACTTGCATCATCTGTACTAATGCACTCTCAGGTAATGTGAGAAAATACTACTGCTGCTGTACGTGCAGTATAACATTTAAAAGGATCTGACACATTTTCCCCGCTCTTTCCTATGTTTTAGGGAACATCCCAAGTCATGTTTGAGAAATGAAACTTGGCTTTAGTCTTCAAATCACTAAAAGAAAAAGAGTACTTGTTTAAAGTCTTTAACAGTTCTTAAATTATTTGTATCTTCAAGGAGACTTTTGTAATTTCCTGAATAGGTTTAGTAATGAGTAAGGATCATTTAGTTTAAGGTATTTTTTGTTGACATTATTTAACTTTGGAAGGTGACCCTGAACTAAATTGCAATGTGTGATTTGAATGCCCATGGGCTGCCCTTTATTGGTTTGATTGGGGGAGATTATCTGGATTTCTAATATACTTTAATTACTCTGCTTATATAAATTGTCACATTAGAAGCTTCTTAACTGTTGAGTCTGTTCTGTCAATGATCCACTAACAATAGGAATATACTAGGCTCTTCCACTGAGATTTGAAGATTTATACCATCAATGAAAGAATTGTAATGGCTCTGTTTAAACCTACTGTATCTTCAGTAGGAAAGAGTATGTGATCTGCTTCTAGTCAGGCAACAATTGATGTGTGGTAAATTGAAAAGATCTGTAGCCTTTTTTATTTTGTTAATAGGCATTTTTTCAATTAAGGGAACATAATGCAAAATATGTTTTGGGATGTTTAGGGGTGATGTTTTCCTGATGTGCGTGTGAAAAAACCAGAAAACAGTATGATTAGGATTTCTGGGTGGAGGAAGGTGGAGTATCTTTTTTTTTAGCAATGATTAGCTAAGGTTTTACAGAGAAGCTGTCATAATTGAAATGCTGCCCTAATGTCTGTCTCTCTTACAGCCTAAGCTAGATGCCTTGCTATTTTTATCTCTCTCTCCCCGCGCCCCCCCATATATAAACAAGTCTTCTAAATTATGGTCTGGAGCACCTCGGTTCTAGACTGTTATGGTGATATAGCCCTCTCTTAACCTTTTAGTCCTGAGCACCAGGGCATCTGCCTGCCTGACAGCTCTGTTCAGATGAGCTAGGAGGATACCAGGACTTGGAAGACTCCTGCTCTCAAATGGTGTAGGGGACTTCCAGGAAACAGTGGTCTGGTGGCCCATAGTGACAGGTACAGCCGAGTGGTGACTTGCATGGCATGTACAGCATGCATGTCTTACTCAGCAAGCCACTCTTACCTCCTATGTGGGACTTTGCCTACTGCTAGCCTATAGAAAATGTGAAGTGAGAGATTGAAACCGGTGTGTGTCTGGTGGGCCCAGAAACATCTGATTCAGTGTCATGAAGAACAGAAATCTGTGTGCTTGGAACCACTGTAGAGTCCTGCTGCTGAAGATGTGTACTTACATACGTTTGGGGTTTTTTGGTTTTGTTTTGTTTTTTAAATAACATACAACAGTCTGAATGATTAAATATCCGTCACCTAGTGGTCAGGACATAATATGAGGAGGGAGGAGTGTCATGGGCTCCGTTCCTTGTTCTGGGATTTCATATTTTCATCCAGTGGCTGACTGAATATAAAACTTGCAATCAAGAGCAGAACCTGATCCCAAAAACAGTCTGTCAAAACTGAACCCAGGTGCCCTCTGCCTCAAGGCCCTCTGCCTCAAGGCCATGACTCATTGGTGGTTACATCAAAAAAATGTGTGTTCCAGGTTTTAAAATTAAGGTAGCTACTGCTGCACCTTGTGCAGCCTGCTTTTTTTTTTTTTTTTTTTTTTTTGGAGGAGGGGGTTAGTCATGATTAGATTTCTGGGCCCCAGTAGACAGAAATTGTGGGTTAGATGCTCAGCTCAAGGCTTTTGTGTAGCTGAGTTGTGGGCACCTAGGGAACTTCCTGGTCAAAAGAGGGTGATCTGACTAAGTGAGCAGTTTCGGAATCATGGTTCAGGAATCTGAGATCTGTTTGTGCCCTGCTTTTTAAGCATTACATCCTTTTATTCCTTTGAATCTCATCCAACATCTAAGGGTGTCGCTTTGTGTATGCTTCACGCTGTTGTGCCTGGTGAAGGCATGTTGTAACACTGACATGTACGATGTGCAAGTCTGTGCTATAAAAAACTTAAGCACAAGTGGATGAGTGAAAGCAAATTTATAAAAGTCCTGAATGTTAGAGTTCTGAAAAGCATCCCTCTTCCCTTGTTAGCCTTCCCTGCCTCATCACACCAATCAGCGATCATCATGCATATACCTAACCAGGCATATTATTCAGACATCCTTTTTGCAGTAAACATTTAAACATGCATTTTATTGTGGATTATTGAAGCAAATTAAACTGAAGGAAAAACACTGAAACGTGATTTAATAAACGCTGATCTGTTGAGGGCATGTTATATGTTTGATAATATTGTATCATGATTTTTCAAGTTCTGTTTGTATAGTCAGCAGTACAGCTCGGTGATGGTGGTGATGCTATCATTATGGCTTTCGCAGTGCTGACACTTTCATTATACAGTGAGATTTTTTTCAAATGTTCCTTTTAATAGATGGAAAAATTTATCTTTGGCCTTAAGTGTCTCATGTTGCTTATCTTTCTGAAATCTATTTTTTTAATTCCATGAAGGTGGGTGAAAATTCTGTGCTCTTTTGAGTTTTGGTTTGGGTTGGGTTGGGTTTTGTTTTGGTTTTGTGGTTTGGTTTTTTTTAATTATCAAAGAGTGAAAAGGCTGTTGCTCAAATATGAAGAAGCTTTACAGATACTTTGTATGTATTTTGCAGCTATGGAAACAACTTAAGCTAAGAGATTCTGTTTGAGGTGGGATTGCTGCTTCTGTCTGGTTCCTACTGCAGTCATACCAGTCTCAATATACTGGGTGCTATATAAAGGGATATAAAAAAAAAATTATATTCCAAAGAGCTTAGAAACAGATTTGAAAGAGGACTTGGATGTTTGAATCAGACTTGGGTAGAATTTAGTCACGTTCCTTCACGCATGTTTCACTGCAACAGCCTGAATGTGGAAGTGTCTGAAAGTGTGTAGGTGACTCTGTTTTAACCACTGAAGTTCCCTAGGTACCTAAACTTGCGTGCCCAGAGACACTAAGGCTGTTTTCACAGGCCTTAGCTGTTTAGCATCCAGCTTAGGCACTTTTAAGTGCTAGAACATCTAGTTTATAGCCTCAAAATTTTTGTAAGCATGCTGTCAGTGCTCTTACTAAACACGCTGATAATCCAGAGTTCAGTGCAGAGCTCTGCAACCTGGTGTACCTTCATTCATAACCATGGCCAAGAGAAAGAAGGTTCACCTTTTTACATGTTAGATCAAGTGGTCACATTGTTCACCAGTGATCAGGAAACAAAAAGCCTTTACCATGACGTGTCTGAAACCCGCATCTATGACTGGCCACCAGTCTCGAAGCATGGTTAGGCTGGAGGAGCTGGGCCATTGCGGAACCACTATGCAGCTGGTGTGCCACTTCTGTGAATCCTGATCCATTTCATTTTCATGAATCTGTGTGTATAAGAGATATAAGATCATACAGCTTGTTACTTGTACCTTGGCACAGCTCCATGATACTGCATGGAAAGCAGATGAACCCAGATGAAACCATTCTGTCCTTGCCTTTGTGAATGCCAGTATTACGGTCCATATTTAAACTAGCTTTTCTTTTTTGAATGTTTGGAAAAATTCTGTGTGAAAGTAATTAACTCACTCTAAAAATATATTCTCCTTCACACTTTGTATTATATTTTATGGTAGTATAACAGGTTATGATTTCAGAAATGCACATGTATTTAGTGTAAACTGTGTATTTGAAGCACAGACACAAAAATAAGTAAATGCTTATGAACAAATTACTAAGTACAAGTTGAATGGTTAGTTTGTTAACATGGGAGTTGGTATCCATATAGATCAATGAAGTAAGTGCTATAGCTGCAATTTTCTATAACTATCATGTAACTAAATGGCATAGTAGTCAACTAGTTGAATACCCATACTGGATTATTTCCAAAGGCATATAGAGGGCATGCAAGGCCCTTTTTCAGCTTAATCTTAGATAGGACTAGTTACTGGAGATGTGTGTGGCTTCTGCTGAAACACTACTTCTAGTTCTGGTCACCGTAAGAAGCAACAGTTCTGGTGGAATGAAAGTAAGAAATGAGTAGAGATAAGTAGTGTTGGTGTTTTATGACATTTGAAGAAAGTGGAATTGGAAGAGTGATTTTGAACTAAATTCTGAAGTCCTGCTTGGTAAATATTGTTTGGTCACTGAAGCTGGGTGTATTGCTGTCTAGCAGAGATCTCGGAGTTCTGCACCGGTAGCAGTACCACACATTTTGCATGTATCACTGCAGTGAGATTTATACAACCACAGAAAATATGACTGGATAGATCTCTACAGGAAAGCCCAATCCTTTGCCGTACAATAGTGCTATATAATTTCTTCGTACTGGCAAGTAAGAGGGGAAGGGAAGCAGAAACACCTTGCCATGTGAAATGGAGTAGTATCAACACTGGCACTTCTATTTTGGATTTTGTTTTAATGCTGTTTTTATTGTGTAACTTGTTGCTAATCTTTTCAGCGGAAACAGATACACTTTTCATTGGATTAATGTGGCTTTTGGTCTTCTGGGAGACCTTAAGCTGATAACTTTATTTTTGCGCACATTTCAGAGTAGCTGACATCACCTCTGTGTCTGGGGTTTGCTGAGAGACTGTAAAGCTCTTCTGTCTTCACTGAAATCAAAACTCTCACTTCACTGTTCTCTGCATCAGCTAGTCTCCATATCTCTCTAGTTCTTTACACTGAAATCTTTATAGATACCCCATAGCTGAGAAAGTCTCAACTTCCCCCAATCATTTCTGTTGCTGCTACCACCTCTATGGCAACATTAAAATTGGAGCAAAGCACAATGCATTTGCTGCCAAAATATCAAAATGATAAACTGTGTTGATAATCTTACAGTGATACCGTAAGAGGGAGAATATTTGGAAGGGAAATCTCCAAATTCAGGTATTATTCAAGTTCAATTGATCTGCAGAGAGCACAAAGCCCCTATTACCTGTCTTAGAATCTGGGTGTGATGATGCTTTGTTTCATTTCACTTAGCCTGAGTTTTCCTTGAAAGAATGATGGTAGTAGTTGAAATTCTAAGCATCAAAGCCATTTATCATTTTAGAAACACTCATATATCTCTAACCAATCTCCCTAGATTTATCCAAGGGTGTTGGTTCTGCAGGTGTTGTTTTTTAATTATTTATTTGTTTCAACATCAAAAGGTCATTCAGGTCCTTTAAAAAGACTTTCCTGACCTTAATCCTGGCTGTACTGGGCAGCTGAGTTTCGTGGATGCTGCGGCGGCCCTGGCCAGTCTGAGAGCAGAGGAACTGCGAGTATTGAGTATCGTCTGTGAAGAAACCAGTGTCTGTATTTATAGCCTGGGAGCCCCTGAGGGTGGGAGTATGCATCCCTGGCGATGCTGGTAGGAAGAGAGCAGCCTTCTGTCATGTTGGGGAGTTCTGAACCCTTGTAGATCAAATTAAAGGACATCATATTAAATGTGGATGCCAGCCAGTATGCAGCCCGTGCAGATTATGGATGAGTAGTGACTTGAGTTTCCATTATATAGGCAGGCTTGTGCATTTTAGTGTTTTACTTTTCCAGCTTGGCCTGAAGTGTCACTCAATTTTAGTAATCCAGGCTTGCAAAGGCGTGGTTTATGATTGTAAAAGCATGGTTTATGACTACAATACCTGCATCCACATAAATGGCTGCAGTTCCTTACTTGAACGTAGGATGTAGAAAATAATCCCACATGCTACTGCTATACCTGTACTTCCAGCACAATCCTCATTCAGGTAGCAGTAACGTTCCCTCCTTTAATAAAGCCAGGGTTTATTTGATCTGATGGCAAAATGAAAAAACACACCTCTTTTTACAGAAATAGGAAATCCGTGATTTAAAACAAGTGAAAACCACACCAGGTTGTTAACTGTTGTAATGAGGCAACAGGTGGTTCCAGAGCTCTTAACACAACGGAAAACTAGATGTATATTGTCTCAGAAATGGTGTGATGTTTGATGGTATATAATTGTCCAGCGTTAGAAAAATGTGGAAGCCCGAAAAAAAATAAATTGCATTTGTCCATATTTTTATGGAATTAAAAAATTTGCTTGTTGGTAGAAGTAGCTGGCTGCATCAGGTGCAGTATATGTTGATGCCCCATCGATTCTAAGCATTTACCTTATTGCAAGCATTTGTGTAGGTTACTATGAATAAACATAAATACTGATTTGTGTGTGTTGCCCTTCCACTGACACAGAGATATATTGCCTTACTTTGGAAGTCTGTACACCCTTCTACTTTGCATAGATGGCTAAAGGAGATGCAAGGCACCCGTCTTTGGAGAGGCAATTTAGAGGAGAGAAAAAGGTCTTTGTGCAATTTTACAGCATAGTCTGGATGTAAGTAGGGCAGAATTTAGTCCCAGAAGTTTTATTCTCTGCAGTATAAGGCATCGTGCTTTCCTTTCTTAACAACAAAAAAACAGAAAAGCCCTTTGTTTTTACTGTTAAAATTTTTTTTCTCTCTCTTTTTTTTTAAATAGGCAAAAATATATTTTTAACTTCTTTAACCCTGCTTTTACTTTTTCATTGTTTGTCCCCTAGACCTACCTATTTCTACACCCTTTTCTTTTTCCTTTTTTTTAATAAGGGGATACTCCCAAAGAAGTATCGCTTAACTTCTTATGCTAATCTTGGTTCTATTTCAATTCATGTTGACTTGGAGAATATGCCTTGTAAATAGGAATACCAACTGACATACTGAATATAATCCTCAGGTTCTAAGCGTTGGTTGTTTTCACAGCATCCTTAAAGGGTAAGCTGTCTTACTATCCAAATATCATGGCTGGGAAACTGAGGCTAACAAAGGTTGTATGATTTATGCGAAGCCACAGAGGGAATAAATGTTGGGTTTAGAATTCCTGGCTTCTGTTCCCATGTTTGGACTCACGTCGTCTCTCAAAGAAATACTTTATTCCTCCTAATATTACGTACCTTTCCATGTCTGTTAAATGTAGCCGTTCAAAAAGTAGCTGGTACTCAATTCTCTCTATGTCTGTCCTATTGAAACTAATGAATGCCTGCAGGCAGGCATAAGGTATCGTTACCTTTGACAGCCGGTATGTTTTATGTTTTAAATTATGTGTTAGGCAGAATTTTTGGATACTAATTTGATATAATGAGATGCACTTCTAATATCAACCCTAGTACGGGAAGGCCTTGCAGCCAACCTACTCTTTATTTAAAATTATTCCATTTCAGATGTCCTAATGAGTGCTGTGAGTTGTGTAATTCTTTCATAATTTTCCCACGTTCCCAGAAGGGAACTACGGCCTGGAGTTTTTTCTATTTTTGTTTTAGTTTATTTCAAATTAGGGTGAGCACAGAATAAAGATCTAGTGGAGGACTTGTGAAACAGTTGCTATTGTGAGAATGGCAATTAAGAAAAAAAATTATAGTCTACAAATGTTAGTGTTAGGGCAAGTCTCAATGCCTCCACCGTTTGCCGTTATCTTATAAATATCTTGACTCTGACTTTACAATGCTGTTTATAGAATTTAATAAAGCAAATGTAATAATGCTGCCTGTGCTTTAATGCACAATCTCAATTGAGTTGACCAGAAGATAAATAGGAACAGGAATGATAGTGCGTTCCTACAGATTGTTTTTAATAAGCATGTTATTTAGTTGATCAGCCTGGTGCAGTAATGCCTCCTATCCTGCTCTACCAGACAAATTTATTAATGCTTCCTCCCCCGCCCCCCCGCCCCATTTCTCTGAGAACATTGATTCCCTGCAGACATATCTCTATTAAACCTCTGGAAAGTCACAACTTCCAAATTAGATTAAGTAGCAGGAATGGTACTAGAAGAATCAAAGAAAATTGAGTGCGTTATTGAATTCATGCCACATTGTCTCAGGAAGAGATGGGAGTTATGTGTAGTGGTAACTTTTGTCCTTACTGTACTAACAAAGCTGTGGGCATTGCTGTCAAACCTAATTGTCTGCAGTGCATCAGGATAAAATGAATCTTTTATCTAAACTCCTACCTGGTGAGATTTTACAAATGAGAAATAGATTTCAGAAGGAAGCTTTACAGTTGATCAAAATAATTTGCCATTATTTGCAGTACACAACCCTATCCTAAAAACCCTGCTGACAAAAATTTTTTAAAAGCATCTGGCTTTGGATTGTAAGCAGACTCGCTTGTCATGCTAGCAGTTGCAAAATGCAGATACTCATTTTAGAGCTGCCTATTTCTCATTTTGAGCTGACATATTAAAAAGCATATAATTAATGGTTGACATTAGTAATTAACATTAACTTTATGGTGCTTAATATGCCATCATTCATTCATCAAATAACTGGTATGCATAATGTCTTTGCATAAAGGTTTTAATTGCACAAAATGATCCTTCAGTTCTCAGGCTCAACGGTCTAAAATAGTTGTAAATGCGTTTTTAAAAGATGTGAATTTTCCATTTATTGAACGTAAACATTGTTTTTGTTTCTCCCTAGGAGTGTGCACAAACGTGTAAGCCAGGGACTTCAACGAGGGAACCCGGCCCCAGACGCACAGCTTCCATTAGTGGCTAAAGAGCACCACCTTGCTGTCGCCAGTGCTCTCTGGAGAAATTTCTTTCCCTACTTGAAGAGTCAGAGAATGTCACAGATGCCACCTTCCTCACAGCTTGCTGATACAGCTGCAGGTTAGCATTGACCCTCCCTGCGACTGACTGGGTTTGATGCTGTTTTCTGGGTCACAAACTTTCAAGGATCTTGTATTTTGAGATATTTCTACTTCCATGTAGTAACTTAAATATGCATAAATGCAAAAAGCAGATTCTGTGCTAAATATTTTGACAAGAAGAAATACCATAGTCTTGAATTACTCAATAGAATACAAACAGATTGAGAACTCCAAAGGGGTTTGAAGCTATACCCGCCTGACTTCTTTTTTCCTACTAGTCACAGATTATAACCAACATTGCAAATGTTATACAATATAAATTCTTTCACTATATCTAGAATTTACATCTTTTTGTAGAAGTTTATGATTTTATGTTGAACTATTCATTGTAGTTGCAATTCTAACTAAATTTTTTAAATGATACTTTACATTTGAAGACAATTTTTAAAAGGTTGATTACATGACTATTGTTTTTGCTGAACCCTTACGGTCATGGTCATAAAACTATTTCATAATTCATTGTAAGTATTCATCTTGCTTTACACTGAAGGGTTTTAATCTTGAAGTACAACATTCCATATGTATGTGAACTCCATGTGCAATGAGTCAGCGTGACAGTGGAAAGAAAGAAGTTCCGGTTTGGTCTTAACATCAGTAGCTAGTGTAGTATTCTGTAGTTCCAATGCAATCTTGTATCCATTTAACTAGTTTAGAGAAGTGAAATATAAAATATTTTTTTCCCATCATGACATGATGTAGATAAAGTTACAAGCTCAGAAGTACCAAGTTTGTAATAGAAAAGCTGAAAGACCCTTCATTTGAACCAGCTTGACAGTAGTTAGTAGGTAACGTTAATGAAGGAGGCAGCGTGCAACGGTACTGATCTCACACTGCTGAAGCATGTATGGGAAACAGCAATACAAATCAAAGGAAGAGGTTATTAATGTCAGAACTTTCATTCATTTCCTACAGTGTCACATCTTTTTATTTTATATTAACACAGTGAAATAGCAAGAAGAACAACCTATTATAAACTCCACTTAGAAGCAGGGGAGTGCAGTTGTGACCTGCTTTATAGAGACGTGTTAGGCAGTACGACAGTGGAAGGCAAACCCTTCCCATGCTGTCCGAGCTTCGTGCCTTAGAGGTTGCAGCCCAGAGGAGAGCGCAGCTGTCACAGCTCTCCTGCTCCCCCTGCCAGGCAAATAGCCTAGGACTCACATTATCATTTCTGTCTCCCATTTCTCCCCCACCCCTGTTATGGCTGAATCTGCAGAAACAACGTGATAATCTGGAAGAAGGCTGGCACAAATTGCTTCCTCACCTAAGGCAGAGTGGGGGCTCTGTATGACCTTTTATTATTCCAAGACACATAGAAGCCCTTCATAGCTTAAGACACTCTGTCCCTGTACCATTAATTAAAATAGCTTTGTTGTTGTTTCTGAAAATTAGCCTTTTCTGTGTAATCATCAGCTTCTCAATGCATGCAGGTTTATAAATTATGATTTTAATAAATTATTATTTCAATAAATTATTGTTTAATAAATCATTATTTTAATAAATTAACATTGCATTTATATTTAATGTTGAATTGGAGAATTTTGGAACTAGTGAGCCCCTTTATTTCAATGCCCTCCAAAGTCAGTTTTCCTGACTCATTTGATGCCTCTCATTTCCTATAACCTAATAACCGCTCAGCATTTCAGATTACATTTTCTTCCTGAGTTTAAATGCATTTGTCATTTGCAGCACAAAGACTGTGCTATATTATTTTTTTTTTACTGTGATGTTGTTAGGTACATATTCCTTGGTAGACCTAACATAAACAGCAAAAAGTTGTGCTTCAATAACAAAAACTGTGCAAAGTACTGTCCCAGTTTCTAGATCTGCAACTGTTATATGAAGATCCTTTTTTCAAGAATAAGCTTGTCCATAGTGCTTTATTTACACAGTAACTTCTGATACATGAAAGGCTATTTTAAAAATAGAAAGGTACCAGCTTTTACTGAGTGAATTCTTTCCCGATACAGTTCTTCACTGCAGGAAGTGTGTAAAAACAACAAAGCAAATAAGTAAAACTCAGCCTGGTAAAGCACAGTAATACCTATGTGTACAAGGGAAAAAGTGGTGGATAGAGGCATGAAAGGGAGGCCAAGAAGGCAAAACCCCAAGTTTTTAAGACACTGTTTTTATTGCATAGGTGGTAAAGCTATGCCTTCTGTGGTTTTGTGAATATATTTAACATCACATATGTTTGGATCCATTTTCCCTCCTTTGCATGAAGTGTGTCATGTTGACTTACAGACTCCTTGGGCCAGAGATTACATTTTAACATGTGTACAAACCACTATCTGTTAGAATAGTTGACCAGTTTTAATTGAGATTTCTGGTACTCCCACACTGCACATAATTAATTGTAATTAATTTTCAATGCTTTTTAGTGGAACAGGGATGTACTGAGAAACTATTAACATGGTGCCATGTTTTTCTGTCTTTACAGGTTTTACTCTCTTAGCTTTGGATATACCCAGCAAAGCCCTATCGGATCTCCAGCCACAGCCTGTTCTATCAATGATGCAGCTGTTTGGATGGGATGACATGGTGTGGCCTCAGCTGGTGTCAAGATACCTAAGTCACCTAATTCAGAACAGGTGAAAAATTGCAACTGCTTGTTCTTCCAGTATCTTGCCATTCCTTCATTAGACTTGTGGAAAATGTTGCTTCAAACAATGATGTTTCATTAGGATGGCCCAGGTTCTTTGCACCTGCTAAAGTTCTAGGTTTCTTGAAATTATCTGGGACATTTCATAGGGGATAGTGGGTGTTACTTGTGTTGGATTGGTTGTTTTTATGTGTAAATAGCTTAAGGTACTAAAAATTTGTCAGGAAGATAGGTAAGTATTTTGAAAGTTCTTTGTCTTTTATATAGCAAACCACTTATTTTTTCCCAGTGGAAACGGTGTTGTTACTAACAGATTATGGAGAATGCAGACCTATACGATATCTTCAGAGAAGTACTTCTGTGAAAGGGTAATACTGTGAAATGAAGTGAAATGCCTGAACCCACAACCTATTTTTACTTTGCATAGTTATAGTTATCCACCCCCTTATATTGTTACACTTGGGAACAGTTGTTACAGTTTGGCAAGGCAGTAGCCTCCTGCCCTAGCTGCACTTGAAGTTGCATAATGTAACTTGGTAAATTTAAAAATTTCTAGTTAAAAGCACTGGACTTTTTTCCTCTACCAGTTACACTTAACACAAAAACTTGTATCTTACAGAAAGTCAAGATAAACATTATCACAGAAATCTGAAGATGCTATATAGTAAATATTGAATGTTTAAATATTTTGACTTCTTCAAAATGAAGAACTTCTGCAGGAAGCTGAGAAGGATCATAGAATCATAGAATGGTTTGGGTTGGAAGGGACCTTAAAAGATTATCTAGTTCTAACCCCCCTGCCGTGGGCAGGGACACCTTCCACTAGACCAGGTTGCTCGAAGCCCCATCCAGTCTGGCCTTGAACACTTAGGGATGGGACATTCACAACTTCTCTGGGCAACCTGTTCCAGTGCCTCACCACCCTCACAGTAAAGAATTTCTTCCTTATATCTGATTGAAATCTACCCTTTTTTAGTTTAAAACCATTACCCCTTGTCCTATCACTACAGGCCCTTGTAAAAAGTCCCTCTGCAGGCCCCATTTCTTGGATGCGTTTCTTGGCCTTTCTTGGAGGCCCCTTTTAG
The DNA here is from genome assembly GCA_035590275.1 of Ibycter americanus. NCBI lineage: Eukaryota > Metazoa > Chordata > Aves > Falconiformes > Falconidae > Ibycter > Ibycter americanus. The sequence continues at coordinate 1,460,652 of JAVJGI010000062.1, forward strand.
GTACTGGAAGACTGCTAATAGGTCTCCTCGGAGCCCTCTCTTCTCTAGACTGAACAACCCCAACTCTCTCAGCCTGTCTTCATAGGAGAGGTGCTCCGACCCTCTGATCATCTTTGTAGCCCTCCTCTGGACTCATTCCAGCAGGTCCATGCCCTTATGCTGGGGGCCCCAGAGCTGAATGCAGTACTCCAGGTGGGGTCTTGTGAGAGCAGAATAGAAAGGATAGGTTAGGCAGTATTGAAAGTACAAGGAAAATTATGGTAAGGAAAGACATGCATTAAAACTTTCTTTTTGACAAGCTTGCAAGACTTTCTGGAGTGCATATTAATGTTCATGTAGCTCAGGTTTCTGAGACCTGCTAAATGGACGCTTTAGATTAAATAATGGATTTAGAAAATGTATCACATTCCTATGTTTAACATGCCAATGTTGAATTTTTACAGAATCACAGAATTGTTTAGGTTGGAAGGGACTCTTGAGATCAGAACTTGCCCAATGCTTCTGCTTAAGCAGGATCAGCTAGAGCAGGTTGTCCAGTTAGATTTTTATGTACCTGAGAAATTTTATTTGCTTTTAAGTAGGCCTCTATAAACCTTAAGATAGATTGGTAGTGGTGGTGGTGGTTGTGGTGTGTTCCCCCCTACCCGCTTCTGAATCAGGCTTTGGAAGCAGGGGAGGTGAGAGATGAGAGAGAAGGAGGGAATGTTTCTATGTCGGACTGTATTTGAAAGTGAAAAATGTTGCACATTTTTAGGGTACATGTTGTACTAAGGAGCATAGCTGTAAATCAAGATATGGTGAAGATTATTTTGGTGTGATCAGCAAAGATGAGGCTATGGCCTTCTTGCAGGGAGATGTTGAAAGAGGTTGAATTTAGTTCCTTGTGTGTTAGTTTGAAACTTGGGAGAGGAGCGTTCAGGCCTCTGTTTGCTGAATTTCTCTTGTATGATCTCTATAGGGTGGGTGTCATGCAAGGTTGCAGATACCTAGCACATCCTGCATGAAATACAAGTTAAGCACATAAATAGCTAGTTATAATTTGAATTTTGTTGCTTCTCAGGTGAGAGCAAGAAAAACATTTTGATGTCTAAATGGGATTTTTGGTATAATTTAGATGCTTAAGGCTAATTACTGGTTCCCCCAGTAAACACTCAAGTAAGTGACAGAAAGCAGTTACTAAAGTATTGATTAATAATATTTATTAAGCACCTGATATGTTTTTATATATGTATCCACAGATACACTACTGTGCTGGCTGAGATAACATTTACTGTATTTGGAACCATGGCCAAAGTGTTCCTGGGCCCAAGTTTTTGGGAGCACGATTGCATTAGCAAGTGCAGAGCACATGCATGTGGCTAGTACTGAATTCCCCATACAGCCCTGCTGCCATAATTTCATCTAAAAATGCAGTTAGTATTGATGATGTAACCTACTGTACATTAGTTGAGAGGTTAGAGCAGTTGCACAAGAACTTGGAAAACCCAGGTTATGTGGATCTTGCACTCTGAGGGAATTCAAGCCTTTTTTTCCAAATACCACTGTAGAAAGGAATGAGAGGACCTTGCCCTCCTCTGGCAGGTTGTGCCACAAGCGAACTGAAAATGTCAGGCTGATGGATCCATATTGACAGAACTAGCAGGAGAAACAGTGACTCCAGAGTCAAGTGACAATGTGTGTGTATGTTCTCACTCTGTCTAGTTCTTTCATACATTTTCACTCTGCTTTTCTGAATCTCCCCCCTGCTGGAAGCATGGGACAGAAACAGTCACAGGGAGGCAAATGTTTTTGCCCCCAAGCTGTTGGTGTTGCAATAGCCCAGCCTCAGGGAGAGTTGTCTTGTTTCCACTATCAGCTGCCTCAAGGCCAACAAGATAAAAACTGAAGTGCCTGAGCCTAGGCGAAGGTAGGTGCCTACCTCATCAAGAGCTGTAAAGTGCTCAGATTTCCTTGTGGAAGGACAATGAGTACCTCAGATAAGACTTCTTTGGTAGAATTATACAGAGGTATCATACTCTAAACATTGTCATTTTATTATATGTTAATAAGATGGCCATTTTTTGTAGTATAATTCATGTACTTATTTACTTTAAGCAGTTGTAGAGCAAAAGTTATAGAAACATCCGAGTGCTGGGATCTTAAGTCTTCATGGTTACTGCAGTCTGATAATTTTCACATCATTCTCAGTTAAAAAGTAAAAAGATATTTTTTTTCATTTTTTTTCTTTTTTTTTTCTGATGCTGTTGTATACCTTACAAGCTCTGGGAACATGCGCAGAAGCTCTCACATTTCTTTTGGAGTAGTGCCTAAAAGTTCCTGTCCAGATCAGAGTTGTGTAGTACATGGCAGTATTATAACCTGTTTAAACTAACTTTGAGCGTGTGTATAAGCTCACTGGTTTAAGAGGACCACCTGCCATGCTTCTAGCAGGTAGTTATTGTTCTTTCCTTTCTTAAGGATTAGGAGCATATTCGGCTCCAGTTTTAGGAAGATGTCCAAGTGGCCTACCTACCTACCAGCAAGCAAGAGAAGCACAAGTGAGACTACAGCAGGAAGTGTTGTTGTGAGCCTTTGGGGCCAAGTAGACTAGCTGTGAACATCAAGATTAGATCAGGCTGGAATTCTTTATACGCTACTGCAAAGAGCATTAAGATAAAACATCCTGTTTTTTCCTCTTTTGGTACTGGAATTTAATTTTCATTTTTTATATTTTATTTGTTTGCATTTGGTCTCCTTATTTATTATGTCAGTAGTACTTCAGCAGGGATGTTCAGACAAAGTATACAGTTGACATTGGTTTTAACTAAATGAAACAGGAAAAAAAACTTTATACATGTTGTTTAGTGAGAAATAGAATCCAGTTTGGTTTCCGTCTGGACCTGTGTTGACTTTCTGTTGCAAGCATGAGTAAAAATTCAGCAGAAAATAAGTAGATTTATATGTACATATATAAAGAAAAGAGTACAAGCATTTTTCATTAAAGTTGAAACGCCTAGGACTGACCAGGGAGGAAATCTCTCAAATAAAAAGGTGTAACTATTTTCAAGAAATTTCACTGACCTGAAGCACACACAGAGCTCATGTGATAGGAATTGGAAACAGGGTGCAGAACAGACCCACTGCCTGTTAATAAGGAGTTTCTGCAGAATTAATGTTGTGGGGCTGATACGCTTGGAAAAAGTGAATACGGCGGTGGTAAAGCAAGTAAAACTGAACAGTAGGGTACAGGGATTGTGCATTGAGTGTTGATGGTGCCATTGACTCTGTCCTGACAACTGGCTGGTAGAAGAGTAGCGAGTGTTTGATTGAAAGTATATGCAGCAAGTTTGCTGTGCGTCAGAGTGTGTATAATTCTGTGTGTATGCATACATACATAAATGCATGTTTCTGTAAGCGTATATCAAGTGCAGGGTTTCCTTTCTCATCTGCAAGGTGCCTTTTCATGCTTCCCTTTTTGATCTGTTTCTAGCATGACGTATCTTCATTTGCTAAAGCAGACCTCTCCATCTTTTGTGTAGTTGGAGCTAAGCAGACTTCAGAGTAGCATGGGGCACCTGAGACAGCTTTATATGAAAGGCAGGGGTAGCTTAAGCAGCATGGGTATGAAGTTTCAGGTTGATTCAGATAAACTATTTCCAGCACTGTACGTCATCAATTCAGATAATACTGTCAAATTATCCATTGTTAGAATAAGGCATTTCCCACTGTGTGTATTTTGCCCCCTCTGTTTTGTTTTATGTAGCAAAAACATGTATATGTGTATATATGCTTTTATATTACCAGATTTACTATTTTTTCTGTATTTAGCCATCAGATACTGTGAGCAAAGTCTGTAGAGTACACAAAAGGAATGCCAGTTAGCCTTCCTGTTACTTTGTTTCTAATTGTTTCTGTCCACTGTTTCTGTATGTCTACAGCCAAATGAGACACTGCCACCTTTTTGCATACTATCATTAGGTCTCTTTACCTTTTTCTTCCTCTTCTACCTATGCAGTGCGCTGTGTGAAGCTTTTTCTAGTATGGGATATACATCCTATGAAGCTTTGACAGTACGTTCTTGGTTTAGATGCATTTTGCAAATGTTCATAGATCAACCAAGTGGTATGCTGGCCGAGACAGATGCTGGGAGAACAGTTGGTAAGTGTTCACATTTCCCTGATGTTTGTGGTAACAATTCTATATTGCGAAACCGGCAAACGTTTTCAGCTAATTACGAAATGTATTTTTGTTTGTATTCCTTTACTTTTACCTAATTATAAAATGTGTTTCTTTACACTGCTTGTGCTATTTATTGATAGTTTGCCTGCTCTGCATATGACAAATTTATCACAAACAAAGATAAAAGAGCTTGTTTCCTTGGAAGCAAAGAACAAAACCTTGCTCCCAAGGAGACAAGCTATTTTTCCCCCATGGAGAAACTTCTCTGAAAAAAGTGAAAATCTGAAGTACATAGTGAAAAATCATGTTGTGAATGCCTTAAAAGGGAGAAGAAAAAAAAAAATCCAGCTGCGAATAATTCTTCCCTTTTTTATATAGGATATTTTGCTTTCTTAGAGCAACACTTCATCACTTCTATAAAATACTGCAGTTCTGATTATCTGTAGAACACATCTAGTGGCTATTTTTCATACACATTTTGTAGATTTTGAAGAAAACCATCAGTAAAATAAAATACTTCATTATCCATGCTTAATACTCTTCATTCTCTTACAACTGTTAGAAAAAGAACTAGTTTGGACACAGGTTGTCTAAAGATATGCAGTCAATTGCAGAATCCTTGTATTTTAGAAATTTTAAAATCATGTTTCATTTTATCATTCTGGGACTAAAGTAAATGGAAAAGCGTAACTGCATACTGTATTTACTGCTGTGCTCTCTTGTAACAATCAGGGAAAGCCTATATGGAGCAGCTGACTGAAATGACAAGACTGATTTTTAAACTCTCAGAAGTAGAAAACATTCTTTCAAAGGCTCATGTTGAAGAGTCAGTTTTCAAGCAAGATCCTAAAAATGCTCTTGTCCAATTCATTAAGGTACTGTACATCTCTGTGTTCATAGGACAATTTTAGTGAAAAGCAACTATATATGAGATTTTGTGCGTACAAAAAGAAATCACTTGCACCAACTTCATGAGAGACTTGGTAAGGTTATGAGACTTAGTAAGTTTATTTATATTTATTTCAATGGTTTTGTTTTCTCAGGCTGTTGGTAGAACTTACAGTGGCCTTCAGACACTCCCTGAGAAATCTGCCATGGTAGCAAAGACTCTGGAGTATTTAGGTGATGTATTAAAGTATGTAAAACCTTATTTGAAGGTAAAAGGACCTCCAGAAGGTCTGCAGCTTACATACTGGATCATAGGTAAGTATTTTGCAACCTCTTTTCTTTTAGGAAATAGTTTTAAGGAATCAGTAAAATGTGACTTTTAATCTTTTTTTTTCTCTATACCGTCTATCTTAATGGTTTTAAAAAGCAAAGTCACCAAGGTATTACAGTTAGGTACTTAGTTTTCTTCCACTGATTTTTTGGTTTTTATCCTGATGTCTAACCTCCTTGTGAGTTTGTTGTTTGGGTGTTTTTTAATAAATTACCCCTGAAAATCATTATTTTCAAAAGTAAGATGTTTTCATGTCTTTTACTACTGAAGGCCACCTGGTTTACCTAAACAAAACCAGAAGCAATGACAAGGCAGTGAAGCAGTGTTATGACCAGCTACATCATATTTACTGGAGTTACAGTAGTGGACAGGTTGGCTTAGGAATGTAATTTGCTTTATTTTAGAACTGCTTCTCTTACATACACTCTGTGCTTTTATTAAGGCTCAAATTCCAGTATTTGTTCATTAAAGTGTGGAACCACTGATAGGATGGAAAGAGTGCTGTTTATTACGAGTGAATGTGCCAGTCTGATGTACTTACCTTTAAAAATAAGGGAAAGTTTATGTATCTTAAAGATAGAGGTAATGATTTGCATGTACACCCCGTGTACATCACGATTATAAGGAGCAGAGTGAAAAGCATGACCAAGATGCAGAAGCTGTAATGGAATTTGAGTTTTGTAAAATGCTTGCCTTTTCTATTGCAAGATCTGTATGTTTTGATTTACAAGACATATGTCAAATGTTTTTAGATACCCAGATGCTGGGTTGGTGCCTTGTAAAGTAATTTCAGATTGGTATTCTTTCTGTTCTTTGCAGTAGGGAACAATTAATCTTCAGTCATGCTGTTGCGTGCAAGAAATTGTCCTTTCTTTTTAGTTAAGACAACATAAGAAAGGCTTAAAAGGGCTTCTTAAAATTATAAGGATAAAGCAAGAAACTTAATAAATCTAAACACCTCCCATCTGTGGTCAGATTTTGTCTTCTACTGTCCCATACATCACAGCAGTGATAATGGAAGTACTTTTAGCTGGAATGAGCATGCTTCTTTCAAAGCAGGAAGCTTAGACAACATTATTAGAAGTATTGTTAAGTGATCATTCTCTTTCTCTGTGATTGATCATTGTGTTTCTTTCACTCCGCAAGATAAATGTTGTTTAGCGTTGTTTTTAGAGATGGTAATGAATGACTTTTATAGATTAATAATATCTTGTAACAGCCTACTTTTGATCTTTCATTATTTTCAAAGTCTTATTTTCTTGGGGTATTCCTGTATTTTCAACCCAGCAAACAACTTCTTGCTTCTAGTTAATTAAAAGTTAAGAATGTCTGTGGGAACTACTACATAGGAATCTTGTTTTATTTAATCTATATTTTGAGTATTAACAGTCACAAGTATAAAGTTATTTTCTCAAGAAAAATTACGCCTCACCTGCAAGAAGGATGTTTCTCAAAGTTAGGGTATTTACACATCAACACATTTTTACCTTTTTTTTTTTTCAAAACTCAAAAGAAGATCTTAAAACTGGCTCAAAGCTACGCAAGTGATACATTAATGTGTTGAAAACAAGAAGGACGCTCTCTGAGGCTCTCATTTTGTGAACTGAGAGCCCATAAAGATCTGGAGAGACCATGCTGATTTAATGGAGTTGGCTGCCCCTCATTCTTTTTAGTCTGCTGAATTAAATGCATTAAATACAATTTGAAAGATATTTAATGTTTTCCTAACATTGAATTGCTGTGTGAATAGCTGCTGATGTGGCCACAGTGGTGTTAGATAAATGTGAAGGGAAGGCAAAGGCAGTGTCTCTCTGTAAAATGTGATGAATACATGCTGCAAGGTGAATGTTTAAGTGCACGTGTGTTGATTGCAATAGTGTTATGTATCAGTTCTAGTTAATTTTTCTGCAGGGATGTGAGACACTATCCTTCCTTTAGCGTTACTGTACTTCTCCTAAAGCAGCTTCACTTGCTGAAAAACTTGTAAGGTATTGAATCAATGTAGTACTTTCGTTTTGCTGAACTGTAAATGGACTTTGACTTGTCTTGACTGGGCTTTTTCTAAGGGGATACCATGGAACGAGTACCTGGGAGCGAGACATTTCAGTTGCTGTTGCTACTCTTGAATTATCTAATTTAACATAATTGCCTCTTGTAGCTTTTCTGATTTTTTTTTTTTTTTTTTTTTTTCCTCTGTGACTGTAAATTGGTGTGGGATTTGTTGATATTTTTTTTCAATAGGATGTCTGGTAAAGTTCTGGGCACCAATAATGGCTACTTCCAAAGCACAGCCACTCTTGTTCCGCATCGTGGATTGCTTACTGCTGCCGCACTCTGTGCTCCAGCAGGACAAAGAGCTACCTGTGGCTTTGCTGTCTGCCATTCAGGAAAGCCTACCTCTTTATCTTCAGGTAAATATCTGAACCCTATTACCAGCAGACAAACGTATCTTCAGGAAGAGATTCATGTTGCAGAGGATGTTTTCTTTTCCCTAATCAAAACAAGTGTTGACTGAATTTAAAGAAGCAGAAAGAGGAGGTTTTCTCTTGTAGAAGTGGAAGGAAAAATGCCACCCCATTGGCTTTCTTCTCATTGCATGCAGCTATGCAGTAGTATGCTCCAGAGCTGCTATTTTAATCACTGTATATAGACTGCTTTTAGCCAACCTGCTGTTTACACTGGTCTCTGATATGTGAGATTTCTGAAACAGTGGATCAAATAATCATATTGCATAGCAAGACACTTGTTGAGATGACAGAGCAAACAAATGTTTTAAATCATCCTTGACTTGGCTAACTGTAGACAATTAAATATGAGCTACTCTTTTTATTTTGTTGTTGTTGCCCTTAGGAACAAAAGACAATCCTCTGCATATCATGGCACTGTTTTATCTTAGTAGTTTGAGAAAATGTTTTGCTCAATCAAGTTCCTGCTGCTTATGCTTACATGGCTAAAGCCTCTTGCCTGTTACACCTGCTATTCTTCCCTCAGCTTACCTATCACTCTTGAAACTCTGTAAGGCTTGTTGATACTGTAGAAAGAAACTAATTCCTGCTGGTGAGGAAGATAAAAGCATATATTTTTTAAATAAATAAGCTGACATGGTTTTCCTTGTAAATCCTTGGGTCTTTTTTGCTCGCTGTTTTCCCTTCCCTCTTAGTCTTCATTTTGATTGCAGTCTTAACTGATTACTTTACAGAATTGTATTGTGAAACAATGCAGTATTGACATTGTAAACATCCCTCAGATTTATTCCTTTCAAAAGTTGCATTGTTACCACTTACATGTCATATGGAAGTGAATATGATTATATAATGATGTGCAGAATATGACTTGCTTTGCTGCTTTGTAGGTATTTTCAGTAGTTATATGCATGTAGGACCATCTGGACACTGATATTACCACGGAGTGTGACTGCTTGCTAATTTAGTATTTCAGTCGGAGAGCACTGTTCCTTTGTAATGTGCATGTATGGATGTAGTTTTAAGATGAAGCCACTCAAGCTGGTTTTGAAGTCCAAGTGTTGTGGACCCTTGTTTCCTCTTTTCTTTGTCAGTCTCTGACTTCATGACCTCAGTGTCACACTCTTCAGCAGTCTGCTGCATAGTCCATGTGCTTTCCAGCTAAGCTAGATGATCTTATTGGTCAAATAGTTCATTTTAGACAAATGCTGCTTCTAGAAAACAAGTAACCCTTTAATTTGACAAATGCTATTGGGGAGAGAAGACTTGTTTTCCTGCTTCAATATGGAACTTCTACATTTTATTAATTGTTTGTATTTTAAAAGTTCCAATATTTGTAAGTGCTTCAGAATGCTTTATTCGTTCCAGAATACTTCCTTCTCCTTTATTTGGGAAAGTGGAAAAATTCTGATTTAGAATCAACTCAAAATGAAATATTTCAGTATCAGATTAAAAAAAAATACTCTCTTAGGACACTGCTTCTGAGCTCCTGTGAGTTTGAATGTATTCTAGACATTCTCTGACTTCTCAGATTATCATTTGACAGTTGGCTTCAGTCAAGTTGGCTTAGGGCTAAATTCATTCCCTTTCACCTCCATGTACATTCCCATTTAATTTACTTTAACGATTCTGTGAATAGCAGTTTGTGAGCTGATTCAACTAGGAACTAGCCCCACAAAACAAACAAACAAACAAAAACCCCAAAACCTGAACAGGCATATCAGAAAAATGATAAAACAGTGTATGTGGGAGGGAACACATAAATGTGGTGGGAGGAAAGATGTAGAAACAGAATCCTCTGGGAATAACCCCACCTTGACTAACTTAAACTGCTGGTGAAATGTGTGGTCAGACTCTCTTTGGGTGGCTGCCTTGTGTCTGGGGCCCATTCATGGAGGTGGAGCAGTGGTACTTTAGTGCAGCAGCCTTAATTCACCCTAATGTTAAACAAACATTGTTCTGTAGATCTGTTCCCGTTAATACTCTCTAGCTTACAACTTAATCCTTTGGCAGTTATATGAAAATAAAGAAACAGGAATTTGGAGACCATGCAAAATATCTTCTTATACATGCAAATTCTTTATTCATAGCCAAAGCATAAAAGCCTTTGACTAGCATTTCTACTCAGAGGTCTTTTAAATTCTTTTTTTTTTTTCTTTCTTTCCAGTCTTCTGAAAAGTTCCAGGCTCCATCTCCATCTTCTCTTCTTTTCTTGTTCTGAATTCTCCTCCTTCAGTTCCTTTGGTGTGGGCTGCTCCTCCTTTGTCTCAAACACCTCCTTAGATCTCAGAAAAAGTCTTTAGTTTTGCGAGCAATGGTTTGCAAAACTTCCCTCTTTCCAGAGCTTTTAACAACTAATTTTAATGTGGTTTATTTGATCCTTTTATGTGGGCTTTGAAAGGATTTGAAATCAGTCTTAGTAGCAGGCAATTAATTTCACACATTCAATGATGCAGCAATCTTAGGAAATCCTGTAGAATTCCTGAACCGTATAGAAAACAATTCCCCAAATGGTCACATACCCTGTGTAATGGTAATGCAACTGGCCACACACTGGGGCAGCAGGCTTAAAGGCAAGGACAACGTTGCTGTCGCTGTGCTGTACTAAGAGAGGGCATTGCCTTTGTTTGCCACCCTGTGATGGCAGAGGCCAGTTCTTCATCTTTTGGGACAACACAGGAAGCTCCTTCTCTCCCCGCAGCATAGTTTATTGCTACACTCATCAGAACTGATGACTGTATCTCATCCTCCTTCACCACCCCAAACCTACAGGTTTATTTTTAATAGATCAAAATTATAGGCTTTGTTTAATTTTACACAAGCACAGATAATTGTCAAATGTTCTAATTAAGACTAGATGTTGCATTTCTCTCTCCTCAATTCAGACTGACTGTATTTACTTCTTATATTTGTGTTTAATGTATAAAAACATGTGGGCTATACAACTGTGCCTTTTGACAGTTATTGGGCAACTGGTCTGTTCTCCACTGTACATTGAGCTTATCTAGAAGTTTCCTTCAAACTTAGTCACTGATGCTGCCTTGTCAAAATAGCTTAGCTCTAGAAACTTTTAAACTATTTAACTATTTAAACTAAAGTTTGGGTTTTTTCTTGCCTAAGGAATTACTGCCTGGATATTATTTCTTTCACTGTGCATCATCTGTTTTGATAATATTTGATGACCTAAGAAAGATTTTGTTGTGATACAATACCAAAATTGTCCTCAGAGTTGTTTGAATGATGGACTTAAAGCATGAAGAACATGAATGAACAGTCATTTTATAACTTTATAGGACTGCTCTTAATTAAGAGACAGTGAAGCATATAAAATCTAACATGAGGTATTTTGCCACTGTAAAAAGAAGTTGAGCTGATTGTGTGATAGTGGATTGCTGAAGCCTATCATGGGAAATTTCAGATTGAGATTGCTCTTGGAGGGATTTCTTGGAGAATGATTTGGAGGAATTTTTTAGTACACATTTACCAGTAACACGGGAAAGAACAGAAGCAGTGTACAGAACTTATTTTAGAGAATAAATAGTAGTTTAAATGTATCTTGCAGAATAAAGTGTGGGTGCATGGAATAAGCATAATATACGTAATGACGGTAAAGGTAAGATACCCTGCTTGATTTATTAGTGTTAATCCTGTCCAAATACAGAAGATGGTTGATATCTATCTAAATACAGGAGAGTGGTGAAAGAGCTTAATTCTAAGTAGTGCTTGGCACATACATTTTCCAGTGATTTTAATGGGTCTGTGCAGGCTCAGCATTTGTCAGAGATCAGACCTTAAAAGCCCTCCTGTGAGCCACATCTGTGGTCTGATATTTGAGCAAGCTTATTAATACGTTTTGTGAATTATGGTATGTGTTTAATAGGAATTGTACAACATTAATTGGTGACCAGCAGATTTATTCCAACAGCAGGACTGATATTATAAGTCATCATTAGATAGCTTGGCACTTCTGCAGTGAATAGTTCCAGTAATCCATACTAATCGGTTCTTCGCTCTCCACAGGTGATTTACAGATATATGGATAAATCAGAAGAAAGAGGCAGCTCTGGCCACAAAAGGTTCCTGCAGTGAACACGCACAGGAATCAGTTGCCTTTCTAATAAAATGAGGAGCAGATGTTGTCATGCTCCTCTGCTCCCGTTAAAGTGTCTTTTGTTTTTTTGTTTAACCTCAGAAGATGGCTAAAGAACATAGTTAGGAAAAAGAGAGCGGCTCTATCAACCCTTTAAAGTCCATCTGCTTTGTAGGGATTGTCCTAGGGGTCTGATGTGATTGGTTTCAGATTCCTGATCCAGAATTGCAGTCCAGTAGCATGTGTTTCTTTTCTCTCTCATAAACAGTAGCTTCCTTCATCTCTGTTAATTACTGGTGGGATTTAAAAGAAGAAAGTTCCTTGTGATTTCCTTGTAATCACATCCTTGGCCAGTGCTGCCTAGGATGTTTTGCCATTATACTCAGTTTTGCAGCTACTGTGCAGTGTTGGTAATTTATCCCTTCTGCCACTTGGGATACGGTAGTGTCAGACTTTGTGCAGGTCTGTTGCTCTCTGCACTTTCTAAGACAAGGAATGCAGTGTTGAGCTAAAGGCAATGGGCCTTCATGTCCAAAATAGAAATCCAGGTTCTTTTGCGGAAACTTTTAGGGAACGGTAGGAGTGTCAGGGTCAAAGGTACACTGATTCTTCCCTGAAGAGCTTTGATGCTGTACATGTGCCCTTCATGTGTGAGGACTGATTAATGGATTTTTCTACCACACAGAAGGATTTTTTGTTTAAGGGTGGGGTTTTGCTCCCAACAAAATAGGTGGTGATTTTTCTCACTGTTGTGTTATTGGAAAAAAAGATTTTCTATCTTGGAAGACATTGGTGCTAATCTGGTAACTTTCATTAGGAAAAATGATGAGGATCGTCCTTGTTGAAGAGAGAATTTAGGTATCACCACATGGTTTGAAAAATTACACCTTTTTTTGAGAGGCAGCATGTCTGCCTGACCCACCAATAATGAACCTAGAATCCTTTCTAAAGAAAACATTATATTACAGAAAAAAGGCATTTTCTGTGTTTTTAAATGTTTCTTAAGTTAACAGCTCTCCTTACAGGGTTTCAAGAGTGCTCTCTAGCCTCATCAGATAACTAAAGAAAAAAATGACTAGTTAACTTATGTCCTTTTTTTCCTCCATAGTCGAGAAGAGTATCTTTCAGTAATGCTCTTGACAGGGTAGTTTGGTGTGGTTTTTTTTATTATTTAATCCTTTCCTTCTTATTCAGATTACATCTTGCCCCATCCCACACCCCAGAAAGTTAGAATCAGTGTACTTCAACTCAAAAAATGAAAATGCTTTTATGAAGCATCAGGCTAGGTTTGTTGATCCGTCTTCAAATGTAACTATTAGAAGATCTGCAAAAATTAGTCAGTGTTCCTTCAGACATCTAAATTCTAATTATTTTTTTTTAAGTATCTTTAGGATCATTTCTTAAAAACAATAACTCTAATTATTTAATAATAACTGATTTCTTTCTTCTTTTCTTGGTACTATGTAGCATTTGGTGATCCCCAATTTGAAGAACTGTCTCATTTTAGTAATTATCATTGTTAGTTCTTCACAGGTGTTACATTCTTCCTGTATTCTTACAGAAGTCCTCTGTAAGGTTGTGATGTTCTTTGTGTCCCTCTTATCAGGTAGATTAATACACTTTCTCACAGATATTTTATATTTTTTTTGTACTGTTAAAACAGTCTAGAGTCGTAAGAGTGCCAGTTCTGATTTTGGGATTATGGAATATTTTCTTTTTTTTGGTAAGAGCTGTACTACAGAAAGCAAAAGCAAGTCTTCTTTATGCCTGCTGTAACATCTTGCTGAAGACATCAAACACTCAAGCTTACATACTAAATAATCTGTCATCTCTAACAATCTCTGCTGCTTGCCAAGCAGTGTTTTTAAGAATTCTGATAAAGCAGCAGCTGCTTTTTCCTACAAAATTTTGCTGTATGTACACGAAAAGAGGAGACAATCTTAATTGTTTATCAAAGCCCCAGTTCAGGAAGAATGGTTTTTATTATTGGGACTTACCAAAATTACCAAGGAGCTCTACAAGAATGTGAAGGTAATCCCTAACTGAACATGTCTGCATTCAAGAGGGCCACCTACAGCAAGTCTTCAGGCAGGTCCTGAAGCACCGCATTTCTTGAAATCTCGTGTTTCCTGTATGTTTACTGTGGAACCAAAAGTAGGAACTCCCCATTTCAAGACAGTGCCAAGACAACCCTCAGTCTGCTTTTTTTTTCTGAAATAATTGTTCTGTCATGTTCACACAAACAGTTATAGATTAAAATCTTTTTTGGGAGAGACTCCTATGTGAAAAGCAACAGAAATACTCTTCGTCAGTAGTAGGGGGACAAAAGCAGCTTGTCATGAGCTAGTCAGTCATATATTAGGGGCATTAGCTTACCTCAGCAACCACCGATATTCAGGCAGATACTCCTACCAAAATGAGTCTGGATTGCAGTGCTAGTGGAAGTTTGAAGTACTGTTGCAGTTGCTGTCTAGGGAACTCTGCTTGAACTTCTTTTATGCCATTATTCTTGTTGCACAAAACTGTTGTGAAAACTGAATTCTCAAGAGGCTTCTGTTTGTGCTGCTGACTGTGACCCTTGTGATAGGAGATGACTGGACTTGTTTATTTGGTGTTTTTCTTAGTGATTTGTTCTTCGTCCTTTCAGTAATCAAAGGAAGGGGAAGGAAGCTCTTAACTTTCTCTCACAGCAACTTGTACCTCTAAGAAGAATACTCTTTTCAGAGATGTACCGTGTGTATGTTGTGCAACTATGGGTAGTGTTTAGATAGGCACTTTCTGGGCAAGATTATAGATTTTTCTCTGGATCAATATAGCTTGTATTGGATAAATCACAGCAGGTTTAGCCTAATTTTTAACAGATTTTAAAAAAAACACTCTAAATCCCTTATAAATGATGCCTAATTTACCCTAATTTGTTCACACTATGAGCAAAATGTTTCTTGTCAGACCACGATTCAAAGTGCTCATTTTTCTGCTATATTGTTTGTACAAAAATTTCACATCGTGCTTTACAAACAGATGAGGTATTCTTTCTCTCCCTTCATAAATCTTACCTGACAAATATACTTTGTTAGAGCACGTACAGAGTTGAAAAAGAAATGAGGAGCTCTTGGGCATAGAAACACTTTCTCAGGTCTGAAATGCCAAGGTTTTATTTCAAATTTGAAGGGGAGCTTGCGTGTCCCAAAGCTTATCTTCCAATATATTAATTAGTGTAGTAAAGATTTTTCTCTCCTTTGCAAGCCTTGCTCCGGTTCTGTCTTCATTTATTACTGATGCTTATTTGTCATGCAGTAGTTACTCTGTGCAGCAGTTTACACAGTGTGTAGTGAGTATGTAGCCTATGGATGTTAAAGATTTATTAAAAAATATTGTTAAAAATTTATTCAATTTCTCACTTTCTAAAATTTCCTGCTACAGGGCCTGTCCTTTATATGCTGTCAGTCCCAAACACAGGGTGCCTATTTAAATCAACTGCTTGGGAGCATTATTCAGCAGTATTTTGGACGATTTCTCCCTTCTTCTCCCTCTGCACTTGGAGCTGGACAGCATCCTATGCTGACTGCTTTATGCAGTTCCATTACAGTCCCCCAGATGCTCCGTCTGCGGAAGACCACTCTGCATGTCATAAAGTAAGGACCAGCAAAGTCACAAACCATCACTTATTCAGATTTCACAAATGGCTAATAAGGAAGGGAATGCCACTGCTTGCTTGTCAGTTAACTGGTAGTTTGGCTGTGGGAAGAGCCTGTAAGTTGCTGGCCAGGGAGCAAAGAAATGACAACATGTATACATTAGGAGAGTAAATTTGGGAAGATCTGGAGCCTAGTGAGACAGTCATTGAGGATAAAGGTCCTAGACTATGAGAAAAAATATCACATGGGGCCACATGAAAAGCAAGTATTTTTCCCCCAAAATTACACTCCAATATACATCGTCAAATGTTTGTGTCTCAGGCAACATTTAGGGCTACAGAGTCTCAGTGTTTATGGTTGGCATGTACCTGTGCATGGGAGGGCTCATTGCTCTGTAAGTGTCAGGGTATACATAAGTGTGCCAGCTATCCAGGGGAAATAGAAAATTTGGGGGGTGGGAAGAGGAAGACATAGAGGCAGGGAGACAGTACTTGTTCACTGTGCTGTCACTGTTTGCACAATGTGAACAGCAGCTATAAATGCTGGGACCTGCTGCTGAAAGGCTGTTTTATATACTACAGAATAGGGAACACTCTGTACTTTTTCAATATGTGGGGAGAGGAATTAAAACCCCTCAGATATAAGGTGATTGCTTATATCCAAGGTAATTGCATTTTTCTCTGTTAAAGAGTGTGTATACATGTTGATTAAAAGAATTTCGGTGTTGATCTTAGGCAAATATGATAGGCAGTCCTGTAAGTAAAGCCTATGTTATCACGTATTAAGGGAGTGAATTAAGATTTCACAGTCTTAGTTCTGACATGTTTTTAATTTATGAATACTCAAACTTTGTCATCTTAATAAAGTTATTTTTGAATGTGTGCATGCATTTTTTACATTTTAAATTTGATAGTGGAAAGAAAGTTCTGAAAGTGTAATGGCACTTGGTGATTTGTAAGACATGAAACGTTCCTTGGTGATCAGGGAAGAATGTCTTATAACTGAGCAGCAGTCTGATTTACAAACTGTTGGGTGGTCAGGAGGCAGTCACTAGGTCTGTACGTAAATACGTACAGAGTTCGCTAGCCATTTTGCCATATGAAAGCTAGTGAATGTCTTGCTGCTGCACAGAGGAAATCAAATCACATGATCAGGGGTGTATTATCCAGGTCAGAGAACTGTTTTAGTGGAAAAGCACTCTCCAAAAAATTAGTGTTAAATTTTCATAATAAATTAATGGGATAGAAAATTTCAGAGTTGCTAATATTAAAGTAAGACCACACAATACAAAGAAGTGTTACAACTTTCATTTGCTAAGTTATACCAGTGCTCTGAAGCTGTGCAATGAAATATTCGGATCTCTGAAAGTCAGGTTTCATGTGAAAGTTGTAGAAGCACTCCTTATTTTTAACAGGGATGGTGGTTTTTAATTGATGCATTGCTCAGTGAACATGCATGTGGTACCTAATATTAAATATCTAAAGTTTTTTTGAAGGTTCTGGGAGTGCTTTTGCTAATTGATGAATAAATGCTGTGGGTTTTTTACCTGCAATCTTCTCTCCTGAATGCTTCAATTTAAACTTACTGTCTTCAGATTTCAGTAATTTGTAATGTCAAGCCAATGGTAATCCAGATTCTTGTATCCTTTTGCAGAAAAATAACAAATCAAGCTGTTCAAATTGGAACACTCAATGTGCGTGATATCCAAATTTGCTTTTGTTGGAGATTGACAGGTCACCTTTTATCTTTGTGACCAATTTTATTCTGGAGAGGTCTGTGTTAATTCTGACAGAGCAGAAGCAGACATTGGCTGTCCCATTACAACATACTTTTGACAAAAATAAAATAACAGTACTAGTATAACAGCACAGCTGTTACCCCAAGTTGGATTGTGAGTTTACAAAAGTACATAAAGCTAAATAAAGTAATTCAACAACAGTTGTATTTTTAGATGTTGTTTTAGGGTCTTAGAATCTTGACTCCTCCCTTTATTCAGTTATTTTATGAAGCTGCCTTTGTATTTTAACTTTTATAATCACACTTGGCTTTTTAACTGTAATTATGGTAACTGTTATTTCTCACTTCCCTCTCAACAGAAGAGTTGGAAGGCATCACTGTCCTCTGATAAATTGGGAGTCCTTGCTAAGACTAAGACAAATAGAAGCCATTAGTTGAGCCTAGATAAAGATAGAAATCTATGTAATAGGCCTCCTGCTGAAATACCACAAAGTTATTTTAAAGTATGTGGTGCTTGCTTTGAATGGAAAAACCAAATTATAGACTTTTTTCTGGTTTGCTTTGTCTTCCCAGTGAAAACTACATGCAGTTCAAAGGTAACGCTCCACCTCCTCGCTTGGCCTCAGTTCTTGCTTTCATTCTTGAAGTACTTCAAAGAACCCAGAGCACTGAACTGTGTGACGTTGACTTAGTTCTCCCAGCTGTGTTGAAATGCATGGTGTTGGTTAATGAGCTACAAGGTAAGCTGCTTGTTTGCTTTGAATACATCTCTGCACACATGTAAGATTTTTGTATTGCTGAGCATCTTTCATCCCAATATTTAAGACCTTAGATGAGGTGAATGAGATACTTTGGCCGGATAAACTGGACAAGCTTTCTTTTTTCATTAACTGGTCTGGGACTTCTGTCTTCAAGAAGCAGAGAAGTGTCCTGCTTTGTTTTATCCTCTTATGAACTAATGATAAGCTTCTTGGGAATCTGAAGAGTATTTTCTTTCCCCCCATCCTTCCCATCTCATTTCTTCCAGTCTTGGTAACTGTGTAAGTAGTCTCAAACCTTTGGGTGCAAGAAAAAATAAGACTAGCATACGTTCTCGCCATAGAGGCTTTATAAATGGATTAAAAGCAGTGTGTTGCTGTCTGAAGGCATCTTTGAGTCTTCTTTCTTCTCTTAGCATGCCTTGTTTGGCAGTGAGAACTTCTTTATTTTTAGTTTCTTAAAAAATTAAGTACTCTGTTCACCCCACTGTGGTATAATGAATGTGTGCGTGCGTGCATAAGCTCAAAATTTCCACTTCTTGCTGCCAGGAGAGGCATTAAGCAAAATGGGGATTCACCTGACAACTTCTGGGAATTTTATCTAATAAAGTACTTTTTGATTCTGGTCTATAAAAGTTGGAAGGACAAGATATGCTTAGGAAATCAGCTGAATCATCACACACTTTCTTCCCCCTTTTGCCACCATAGCCATATCTGCCTGAAGCTGAGAGTGCCTACGCTGCAATATGCTGTGGAGTGGAGTGAACTGAATGTCTTGTGTTGCTGTAGCCACCAGCTCACTGCCTGCCTAGACAGGGCTCCACCACGCCCGTGTAGAAAAGCCTTCACAGCCCAGTTCTACCTTTATAAAGGGACAGCTGTATCTTGTAACTTGAATATTTATTTGGAAAAAATAAGGGGAAGAAAATAGTGGGGTGTTTTTCCCCTTAAAAAAAGAGGTAGGGTGGATTTCGGAACAATATCCACCATTGAAACTAAGGAGTAGATCTATATAGTTTTGGGCAGGATATAGTGCTATAGCTGCTGTTCTTTAATTCAAGTAGGAGTGATTAAAGAATACAAACAGAACTTAAATTTAAATAAAATATCTGTTTCCACTACGTGTGTGTCTCTTTGCTTTGACTCAAAGAGACCATAGTGTACTTAAAAATCTGTATGTTTAAAGGATAATGGTGGTGAAAATAAGACTTTTGCATAAATTTGTGATTCATTCTGTTCTTTATAGCCAATCTAACTGCTCTCACAGTAATTCCCCTTGCATCAAAGTAAGATAAAACAATTTTTTTTTCTCATGTAAAAAATTTTAGTCTTCATGAAAGACATTCTCCAGATGGTCAGTTCAAGAGCTCTGTGTGAATCTTGTGATTTTGCTTTTACAGTTAAAAAAATATCTACAGACATTGTACAGTACATGGTAGAAGGCTGCCAAGCAGGGTCAAGAGGAGAACGTGCCACCCAGCTGACTTCTGTATTTAGGTAACCGGAAAATATGCCAATTGGCAGTGAAGCTACTGCAAGCCAATTGACAGCAAACATGTTTTTCCAAAATAACTAATTATCCTTAACATACTGCATTCTCACTTGTTTATGGTATTTAAATAACGCTACTTTTGGCACTGGTTTTAAACATAGCTTGGCCAAAAGTAGAAGAGAAATATACCTGCTTTCTCATGGATTAGGTACTGTTTTGAAAGGTATATAATAGAGAGGTATGTCGCTGCTGCAATGGGAAAAAACTCCATATAAATGTTGATGGTCAGTGTTAGGTGCAATGAAAGATGTGTGGGCTTAAGGTGAAGTGCATATAATGGACACCAAATCCTCATACAACAAGCTTAGCTTTTCTTTTTTTTTAATTGATTTGATTTTGTGAAAAATAAATAATAGAGTATTATAATGTAAACTGTACTTATTCCATACCTCTGCAAAATGAATTCTGTTTCTCACATGGACAGCGTAGAAGAGCTGCATGAGGTGAGACCCAATGACGTTTTGCAGACCTAAGCACTGGTGTTGTATTGGGTCATATCTAGATGAAAGCTTCAGAGAGACTCACTGGAATAAAAATGGATGTTTGTGGGCATGCCAGTCTGCACATGATACATCACTTTCATGGGATGCGTCATCTCTAGAGTGTTACTTCTGATTTGAATGTAATCTGTGATCTTTAAAGACCTCAGACCCTCGGGAAGACAAATGGGTGCACTTCCACCCCACAGTCTGTCCTGTTTAAGATCCAGTGGAGCCTTATAAGAAATGCCAACATAATTTCTGCAGACTTGAATCTAGATCTCGTTTTGCTGGTCTTTTTTTAATCATTATTTTTTATTAAATAATAAATACATGTTTTAGTTTTGCATTCAGACACGTTAAAAAGTGCTCTGGAACAAGTCAGCCCTGGTGAAACAGCAGCAGAATCTGCCAATTTGCTTGAAAAGAAATGTGTTGGATTTTTAGCATTAGCCTTCAAAAGCACGCCTTCGTTTAAAGAAAGTATTCCATGTAGATATTTCCGTGTAACAATATGAAAATTGCCATGCAGCCAGATTGCTTGTTCTGATTAGACTCTTCAGTTGTTCTTGGCATGTTCTCTGCATCTAGTTTTGACCTTGCATTAAATGCCTCTGTGTCCCCCTCAGGCAGTTTATCCAGGACTATACTACCGTGTATGATCACCGGGTTTTCAGCATCCTAGAAACAGTGGCAGTCTTGGATCAGACGTTAGTTACCAGCCTGATTCCCACAATCACACAGTCTCTGAAGGATTTGGAGCACAAACAAGGTCTTGGAAGAAATGCTGCACTGAGGTTTGAATTTTATTTTAATACTGTTTTTGACAATGAGCAGTAGAGGTTTAGTCTCTTGAAAGAAAGCAGTGTTAGACAGCAGCACAGAGACTAAAAATTGAGTGATTTTTAAGTGTATTATAGTGTGAAAAGGTCCTCAGACCTTTCATGGTTTTAATCAGTCTATATTTGCTAAATATTTTCAGAGATGTTTTCACGCTAGGGTCTACAGACCCCGGTGGAATTTATGTGGAACCAGGTTGCCTCTGCTCACTATACTGTATGTCGCAAAACAGAATAAAGAAATACTCATAGCTTAATTTCAAGAGTTCTTTCATAATACATACATACAAGAGCTGTGGACATCCAGAAGAGGCTAGCCTCCTCTCTCCGACAGGCTTAGCAGACTCACACTTCATCTGTTTGCCCCCCAGGAACTTAAGACAGAAATATTTGACTTGTGGATCCATCTCGCATTAGGAGGAAATGGCACATGAGGTGGCAGCCCCACACAGATGGTGGTGTCTCTGGGTGCAGATGCAGCACTGAACTTTCAGCACCTATATAAATGCTGTTACAAAATGCCAGGGAGCTCTGCGCAGTGTGGCACCCGAGCCAAAAGGGCTCCTCCTGTTAGTTCTGCTCACTGGAAGGCTGGCCCTTAACTCTCGTGTAGTCTGGGCAAGGAGCTGGCCTCAGTGTTTGCATTAATGCATATACTGGGACTGCTCAAATGGTAGGATCCTAGTCACGCTTCAGGCTGGAGAAGTTTTAAGGTGCACACTGGCAGGCCCTGGGCTATAAAAAAAACCCAAAACCAAGACTGTGCGAGAATGAAATCATGAGACAGTAAAGGGTAGTCACAGGGTATTAATTTTCCATTTAAGGAAAAATATATTTAACTAATTCATAATTATATTATTCACTTTTTATTATCCTCTACCAACAAATACATGTGCTTTTATTTAAGGGAATTCACCCAAGGTCAGATTGAAGTACCATTAAATGCAGGATTTTCATACTACCTGCTTTTGATTTTTTGACAACTATTTTATATATATATAAAATATATTTTTATATAAAATTTATAGGAAATTTTTCTGGTTTTTTATATTGTTAATAAGGTAAAATTGATCCCTTTATCTACAAAATATGAAAAAGCAGGTAGTTTGTGCTTCCTGAAATAGATGCTTGGAGATTACTGAAGAGCTACATTTCTTTTAGCCTCATCACTTAACATACATATTATCTAATCTGTTGTTGATGATTTGTGTTAATAATTTGGTTTTAGAATGTGATCCATGAACATCTTTATTGTAAGAACACTAATGCCCGATTTTTTCTCTTCCATCCAGGCCACTGAGTGACATTGTATTAAAACGCTCTGTGCAATTACTGTAGACCTTAAAGTGCAAACCCATATATATAAAAGAAACAAAGTTCAGAGGTTGCATTAGATGCTTATAGTGGTGATGTCCAGTGTTGTTATTGCAAGGGACTAGTATGAAAACTGCAGTTTTGTTTGCTCAAGTTAATATTTCATGACAAAGATAGATAATTAGAATAGACCTAAATGTCAGAGGAAGTACTTTAACAATAATTATATTGTCTAGGTTGGAGAGTATTAAAATGAACTGAAGGTGAAAAGTCTCATCAACACATAGCACTCTTCTGGAAAATCCACTTGAGTGACAGTCCCCTTCTGAATTCCAGGTTTATTTTAAAACAGTCACTGCCCTTTGTCGAGGATGATGGTCTAAATCTGTGTCAGTGCCAGTCTGCACCCTAGTGCCAGTCGCTCATATCACTGTTCTGTAGCATGAGTCACAGAGAGATTTCTTAGGCAGAAATCAGATAGCAAACATGGTGAAGCCTGAATGCCATTCTCATCTAAGCCTTGAAAACTCCATGTTTTAAAACAAACAAAAAAAACCTATTTCACAGCAGTTTACTAAGCAAGTAGACTTCTAAGCATCTTCACTACAGTTCTAACTGTAAATAGTGCAATCCTTATTCTTCTTTCAATCTGGCCATGCTAAAAATTCACAGCAAACAAAGCAGTTGAATAGATGGGAGGGGGGAAGTTACTGTATTTTAATATCCCAATATGTAAACAATGTGTTTGGGAATTACGTGCTTTTACTCCTAGGATGTGTGAGATTAAGTAACATGTTACATTCTTTTGTTGTTTTTTTTTCAACAGAGAAGCCTATAAAAGACTCTTATCTTACCTCCCAGAGGCTGGGCGAAATGAGATACAAAAACTGGAAAATGAGACAGGTTAGCAGTGTGCTGGTGATTAATCCTTTCCTCTTGAATGTTCTGACACTGTCGATACCTAAAACTAAAGTCAACAACACAGTAGCCAAGTTCTTTATCTTTACAATGACATTACATTTATCAATTTTGCGTTTTTTCCCCCCCAAAGTTATGTATTAATTTTAGTAATTTCTCTGGTATTTGAATATTGTCATGCATATGAAGAGTAACTCTGAATATACTGTTGAATGCCAATTGAAAGATACAGCAAATTTATTACACATTAAAATGTCTATATGAGCAGAGCCTGTATGGCAATGTACGAGGTAGGATTTCAAGAATCAAAGTAATTTCACAACTCACATTGACCCTCTAAAAATTTTATTCAGTATGTTCTTAAGAAAATCATATCTTTGTAATTTCTAATGTATTTCAGTAGAATGAGAAAAAACTGTGATCTCTAGTACTGAACTTGTTGAGTGTAGTGCATTCACCTGGAGTTGTGCCAGTATGACAGAGCCATCAATTGTTAAGAGAGGGCTTGTGTTCACGTTGCACAAAATGTATATAGCTGTCTTAACCTTCCACATGTATTAAATAAAGTCTTTCAGATTCCAGTGTAAAATCTCTTCTGTTGGCTTTGTGGGTAGTATAAGGAAAGGTAGGTTCAGATTTTCTGTTCTTTTCAATACTATGTTCTTAAAATTAACCCATAATTTCCAGTGATCCCATGATCTTTTTATTAGTTATGACAGTTAATTATCCATTTAACTTAGATTAGGTGTAAATGGTGTGAGAAAAGAGAGGACAGACTTCTAAAGAAAATACTCATTTGGGGAATTTATTCCATTTGATCATAAGCTAGTAATTATTCCTGTTTGCCTGGGAAGTTGGATCATTCAAATATTTTGTTGTTATGGATTATTTCTGGGGCTTTTCCAGGACAGGTCTAGCTCTGTAACTTTTTCTATGGTTTTTTTTTTTCCCCGAAGTTCTTAGGAAACTTTCATTAATGGCTGTGGTATTCACATTTTTCACTTCCCTCAGTAACCTGTATTTCTGCGGTTACTTACTGGACTTTGGGAGTGGTAAGTTTGCCCCTAATGGCAACACTGGTGAACAGGCTGCTTACTTTTAAAGTTACTAAAATTTTAACTTAATGATATTAAAGGGAAGAAAAGATTATTTTTGTGTCTAATAGCTCCACAAAAATCCTTAAAATCTTGTTTGGAGCAGCTTCTTTTTCATTACAGTAATCTTATCAAGTCGAACTAGATAATCTTTTTGCCTAAATCGGCTGTCGTTACTTCAGATAATGCAGTAACTAAAAGCCTCTTTAGGCTACTTAATAGTGCAGAACATGGAGGTTCTTTTCATTATGAAAGTGACTTACTGAACTTGCATTGTAGTTTCTTGTAAGCTTCTGTATCTGGGAGGAGTTTTATTCATCTCAGGAGGATTGTGCTTCTAAAAAGCTTTTTTAAAAAGTAAATAATAAAAAAACCAACTCTCTCCAACAGAGATTGATAGAGAGGTCTTCGAAATTTGAGTCCTACCACACAGTAGATTACAGAACAGACGTCTGACTGTAGTAGTACTTCCTGAGAGTAAAATTCTTTGGCTTTTAAAGGATAGAACAGATACAACAAAACATTTAACGATGTGTTTAGTAGGTTGTTGCAGACATATTTAATGCTATCTGTAGTGGTTGGAAGTTTCTGAAAAAGCAACAGGGCCTTATATAAATGCGTAGCAGCTCCTGGTGCATGAGAAACTAATTTAAACAGTTTAGAAATTATCATTCTTCTCTGTCAGAAAGTTAATGCAAACAGAAATAAAGCATTTTGCATCATATTTATCAACACTGCCAAATGGGCAATCTGGTTTGGTCTAATTATTTGGTATGGACATTTGCAGATGTGACTGACAGTTCTGCTAATATTAATGAGATGAAGACTTGCAGAGTGCTAGTCTACACTGACTTACCAAGTATACACCAAAACAACAGTCCAGAACCAGTTAGGAGGAAAGAGAGTGCTGGTTTATATAGAAAAAGTAAAGACTGAAAACTGCTGTGAACTAAAAGAAATTATGTCTTATGTCTTATTAGATGGTCTGTATATTGGCTACTTAGGACACTGAACATTATTCACATTAAACCTTTCTGTATTATTTCACATATTAACAGTTTAGTTTAAAACCAGGACAAATGTCTAGCTTCCTTATACAATGCATGGAGGACTGCTTAAGCTAAAGAGCAGGAAAAGCTTTTAAAGCTGGAAATCTTTTATACGGGTTGCTACCACTGACAGGAGCAGTTCATCTGCATATAGATGCAAAGTCTACCTCTTCACTCTGCTTAATGAACAATAGGATAGAACCTTGCTGTAAATCAGGTAAAGAAGAGAACTAAAAATAAGACTTCTACCTACTGCCGAGTGGCATCCTTAACCTCTGTCAGCTGAAAGGAACTCATCCCCTGCCAAACTTGCTGCTGCTTCTTCCTCCACCAAAGATTCAGGCCCATTTGTACAAGGCTGAAATTGGTGGGTGTGTGCTGAGGCATCTGTATAGGACCCTGTACGCCCAGTAGGAAAAGCATGAAAGCAGAAGCAACTCAGTTGTTAGTTCTGCCCGGGATCAATAGCCTGGTGGCATGGAGCTTGGCTCCTGGCCAGTGGAAAACAAAATCTTAGGGGTTATCCAGCAGAATCTTAAGTGTGCAGTGACTTTGGCCAGGAGCCAACAATAATTCTAAGCAATTCCCTGATGTTAAACTTACTTACACCTCTTGCTTCGGAGCAGCTTTCCTGCCAGTGTGTGTATATGTGGTTTGAACCAGAACCAGTAGACGCTTCTGGTATTGCCAGCAAGTCATATACCAACCTCAGAGGCTCACTGAGGTCATCCATCACCTCTGCATTGTGGGTGTTGGGACAGGTAATTTCAGACATCTGTTTTCAAGGTTATATAGGGAGAAATCCAGGGAACATCAGGACAAAAGTTCTCTGCAGTCCACAGGGTGAAGATGTGTCACTGCCTTGCCCAGCCTTACAGTTTTTGGCATCTTTGTTTCTCAGCAGCAGTGGGCCATGAGTTACCAAAAGCTTCCACCAACAGCTAGGCAGATGTCTTTCTCTGATGGTCCATTTGCAGGATGATCTGCTCTCCACTAAGTAATATAGATCAGATGCCTGTTTTCCACTTTATCCCAGGTGAGTATCACAGCAAAGCCATTAAGCAAGGCTTTCAACAATCTGTGACAAGATTGTTGATTACAGGAAAAGGATCATGCCAAATCTGTGATGATTTCCAGCAGATGAAGAAAGGTATGTCCCAAGATCACCTTCCTAGAGATGTATACTAAGCCTTATGCCATATCTAATAAGACTGGTAATTAATATGGGCTCTGTCATTGACTGCACAGAAGACAACAGAAACTGCCATTTGGATGTCACCAACCCGTGACAGCAGCAGCTGTGTGGATCGGTGTGCTAGTGGGAGCTGTGGTTCCAGGGGCAGGCCAGACCTTGAAGTGCTTGCAACAAAGGAGCTTTTGTTGTGGATTTGCTGGGGATCAATGACTCTTGCAAGCAACTCAGCCTGCACCACGTCTTAAGAAGGCACACCTGCATTCCTTCCTTTCACCCAGCATCTGCATTACAGTTTTACACAATGGGAGGATTTTTGCTTACAGTTATTCAAGCTATTCTAGAAGATAATGGCCATTTCTACCATTTAATGGAAAATACAGGGGTAGAGACAGCATGATCTCAATTGATTGTGGATGCAGACCTCTACATCTTGGTTGGTCCTGTTTAGATCAGTGGCCTGAGTGTGATCTAATCCAGATTTCCAGGACTTGGGAAGCTATTCTGTTGCACAATGAAAACTGACTTCCAGGAAGAACTGTTCAGTTAGCATCTGACTGACTGCACAGCATTAGAGAAGTGTGCATTTGCCTGATGAAAACCTATGTGGTGATCACTAACTTGCTATCTTCATATGAATACAGGACCACCATACCTGTCCATTTATAAATCCACGCTTCTTAACAGGCTTGGGGTTTTTTGGCCTCAGATACCAAAACTCAATGTCTAGATGCAGATCCGTGACAAGTGGTGTCCCTTAGGGGTCTGTACTGGGACCAGTACTGTTTAGTACCTTCATCAGTGACACAGACAGCAGCAGCGAGTGCACTGTCAGCAAGTTTGCAGATGACACAGAGTTGAGTGGGGCAGTTGACACACCTGAGGGATGGGATGCTGTCCAGAGGGACCTGGACAAGCTCAAGAAGTGAGCCCATGTGAACCTTATGAGGTTCAACAAGACCAAGTGCCAGGTCCTACACCTGGGTCAGGGCAACCCTAGGGCAACACAAGCTGGGGGATGAAGGGATTGAGAGCAGCCCTGAGAAGGACTTTGGGGTACTGGCCAACTGTATCCTGGGCTGCATCAAAAGGAAGCGTGGCCAGCAGGTCGAGGGAGGGGATTCTGCCCCTCTGCTCTGCTCTGGTGAGACCCTGCCTGGAGCACTGCATCCAGCTCTGGGGTCCTCAGCACAGCAAGGGCATGGACCTGTTGGAGCGGGTCCAGAGAAGGGCCACGAAAATGATCAGTGGGCTGGAAAACCTTTCCTGTGAGGACAGGCTGGGAGAGCTGGGGCTGTTCAGCCTGGAGAAGAGAAGGCTCCAGGGAGACCCTGTTGTGGCCTTATAAGAAAGACAGGGACAGAGTTTTTAGCAGGGCCTGTTGCAATAGGACAAGGGGTAATGGTTTTAAACTGAAATAGAGTATCTAGTTTCAGACTAGATACAAGGAAGACATTTTTTACAACGAGGATGGTGAAGTACTGGTACACGTTGCCCAGAGAGGTGGTAGATGCTCCATCCCTGGAAACTGAAGGTCAGGTTGGGTGGGGCTCTGAGCAACATGATCTAGTTGAAGATATCCCTGCCCATGGCAGGGGGGTGGACTAGATGACCTTTAAAGGTCCCTTCCAACCCAAACTACTTTCTGATTTACAGACCTTGTTGATGTATTTGCTTCTGTGTTCAAACAACCCTTCAAGAAGAATCCATCTTATTACTGGTACTTGGACAGACAGACACCACTGCAGTTCTGCTGCTTTACCCAGCTCATTCAGGCTTTTGTGTCCTCTCACAGGCTTGGAGCAACAGCATTGCTAAGAACCCTGCCTGGGTCCTTCATTCCTTTCTTTTCAGCCAGCACCTGCACACACATGCTGCTGTAGTAAGCGGTGTTGCCATCAACCTGTTGTCTTAGAGAAGCATTCAGTATTAACAGATCACTGAAGGGCAAACCACTGTTGGGTGCAAGACAACATGATAGGGACTGCATTGGTCTGAGTTAAGTCAGATCTGATGTGCCAAAGCCATGCTGCAGGTGAGTGCGTGGACTGTACTAACAGGTGACCACTCCAGACAGCTTTGTTTTGCCATAAGTTTGGTCTGAAGCAGCACCATAAAGTACTAACCTGATTTGCCCTCTATAGGATCCTCCTTTGGCCTGCATTTTTGTAGCACTAGGGCAGCACTTAGCGGAAAGGAAGGGTCTCTCTTACAGTATGTTGCTTAAAAATAACACTGCTGTCAAGGATGGAAATTTACTGCAGTTGTAACTAACTTCCAGAACTGAGGGTGAAAAGATCCTGAAAATAAAGTTGTAGCTAGAATACCTAATGAAATTCAGAGAAACTTCAACATATACACCTGGGCTTAGTCCTGCTCCCCTTCTATATAATGAAAGTTGGTGGTAATAAGCCATTTTGAACATTAATTGATTACTCTAACTACAGGATCACCACATGTCAATAGAGTTTTAACAAAATACTAAATTTCAGCAAGCCTGGTGCATGGTCTATGTCCAATATCTCCTTTCATTTAGAAATGCTAATAACAGTGGCAGGAGACCTGTTTAAAGTATAGCAGGCGTGAGCCTTGTGAGCATTTTCTACGCTGATCTCATTGGCCAGAGGACTGTTCCAGGATAAAAGAGGACTACTATGCCCTTTTCTTTTTGCAATATAGAGAATTGAGAGCTGAATAGAAAGTATTTCATTTTTATATTTTCCTTATTCCAGAATTCAGGATAGTGATCACCTCTGACCCATTATCATCCTTGTGGTATGAAGCAGCTGTCCAGTGCACCATGAACAATGGCAGGGAGAGGGAAGTCTGGCTTATCATTCTTTCGGTAACCTTAAAATGATAACTGGAAAAAAAGACACCTTCTGTTCAAAATTCACATGCAACTTCCATTAGTCCCACAAAGCTGTCCCTCTATTTTATAAGAATTTCCCATTTGTTATTGTTATTAAAGAGCAGGAACATGGTAATTTAAATTACTTCTTGCTTTCATTTTCAATGACAAAAAAAAAATAGAGGGAAGGCACTTGTTTCAATAAAAGAGCTTCTGAAATAGAAAAATTTATGCCTTTTATGCTGGAATAGAGCAGCAGACCTATAGAAGGAATAAGGTTCTGCATATCTGTTGTAATTGCACAGAAAAGGAACTGCCAATAGCATATACTACTTACAGAGTCATTTAAGGAACTTTGATAACTGTCCACATAAATGCAATGTATTTCCCTCAGGAAACAGAAAAGAGGTTTTATTCCACTATGTTTTTCCTTCTTTCAGTAGCTTATGAAAATTATGTATGCATGGGTATTTTCAGTTTAATCATATTTTGTAATTTTTAACTATTACTTAAAACTCGAATTCAGTGTAATCAGCCCATCTGTTAGCAATGGTTATAAAATTATGTTGAAGATTAAAAACCTGATGCAGTGTCAGTATGTCCTAGCATAATTAAGCTTGTTTTATGATAAATTACTAGGATATGGCTTTTTGTCTACTGAGCAGCTTTAAAATGGTAAACCATGGTAGGCTTAATATATGAAATGTGAAGGTATGTACAGAAGAAAAACAAAAAAAAAACCCCAACCAAAAAAAACCAATTTCTCAGATCCTGTATTTATAGGTGTGGTGTCTTCGCAGGCCTGGGAAATGCCAGCAGGGTAATTCCACATCTCAACCAAATTCACTGCATTTTTTCAGTTCATCAAACACTACCTTGGATCTACTCTCCTCCCTGTAGAATGTCACCCAAACAGGCATTAAAAAAGCAGGTTTACTAAATTCATTATTTGTTTTAAAAAGGGCCAGCATGGCCTGTGTGGGCACTGGTAGAAAAATTAGTGCAGCATTCACTTACATAAATTGAGGGTATTGCTAAAAATACTCTGTCCTTCAGTACTTGAAGCACTGCAACATAGCTTAATCTACCCACAGCAAGAGTTAACATTTTAAGCATTTTAATTCTGGCATTACTGTGAAACAGCTATATATAGTCATCTCTATTGGAAAACCATTCTTCATGTGGACACTTTTTATCCCTTTAAAAATGTGTCCTTGGGAAAAAACCAAAACAAAAAAGCCCATTTTGCAAAAATAAAACTGTATAAGCCCTTTATATAGTCTATGTGCTAAACTTCCTACAAAGTCTTCCTCCCCTGCAAACTCTGCCTGCAGATGAAGTGTTTTAACCTTGCCCTTTTAATTTATTCTACATTCTAATTTTCAATAAACAGATGCCGCCTCTTTTCGCGCTTGTTTCCACATTGTTCCACATTCTGCCTGTGTTGTTTCTGCATGTGTGAATATTCAATTATCTATTTCTCCATGATTCTGCAACTGATGTACTAAATGTCTGTACAGGTTTGGGGGAGGGTAACTAGGGAAGGCAAAACTTAGGAAAAAGAGTTACAGAAGTTTGAAGTATTCCGAGAGTCAGGTGCTTTCCCTGAAAGCTGCTAAGTTAGGAAAAATCATAAGCCACAACTAGAAGTGCAGGGATTACAAAGACACGTGTGCACAGAAGCAGAATTGCTGCACAGTGGCTCAGAATATGTAAGTATTTCTTTGGTCAGCACCTGGGTGTGAAATGCTCAATAGCAACCAAAGGGGCAGAAGAGGTGGTTGGAGCTGCTGCTGCTTCTAGAAATTGTATCTTTTGGGGATAAAAACTGTGGTTATTTATAGCTAAGAGCTGATACATCTTTGGGAGTCGAAGGTGAGGTATGCTATACAAAGGATGAAATATTACTCTTCATGAGAATTCTCCAAAAAAGGAGATCACAGGACAGCTTTTCAGGACAGCTCTCAAGATCTTGTGGCCCAAAAGCCTACCTGCAGATATAAGCTTTAATCTGTAAATCTAAGGAATTCAGGGCACAGAACTTGCACTGGCTTCCAAACTTGGCAGTTAGTAACTGCTGCTGCATTATTCACTTGTAAGGATACCTCTTTCCTGAATCACTAGTGAGCTTTTACAGGTTGCAACCTGCGCCATTACTTTGCACAGTCCCAGCCGGGAACCCGAGTGACTTGTGTTGGCAGCTGCTCTCACACTGTGCTGATCAGACTCCAGGAACAGAACCCTCAAGCACGGCAATATTCTTATTATGGACAGTTGAAAGGCTCTGTGGAAAAAACAAGCTAAACTGCATTTCAGAGCTATGTACCAGACTGGTAGGCTGGGTAGGAACAAAAGTTGGGTTTAGAGATCTATGTTTGCCAAAAATGGCACAAAATTTAGAACAGCAGAGGCAGCTCTGGAGCTCACGCACAGGAGTGTGCAACTGGTGAAATTTCAGACACCAGGGACACTAGATGGAAAGATGGCGGAGCAAGGACATGCTGATTCAGAAGCTTCAGCTCACTGGGCAGCCTTTGCTGGCAGGACTCCTGCACAGCTGCAGCAGGCAGGTGAGGCCAGCTTGCTCTCCCAGCCCCGGCTCCTCCCTAGCAGAGACCCCTCAGCCAGAGCAGAGCCACTGCTGGCACCAAGCGTGCTCTCTGCCTACTCTTGCATTGACACCATTCTCTTATCTGGCAATAAATAATTGTCTTTTGCTCACCTTGCAAGGGTTATGTGGCATTTTCTGACTTCAGATGCAGCAAAGCAACCTCATTGCACTGCAGGTCCTGCAACAAAAGCAAAAAGACCCAGACAGGAAAGTGTGGCACAAAAACTTAGGGGGAAAGAGGTTGTCATGAAAGACTTCTCTGTGATCAGTGCAGCCTGATGATAAAGAGCCAGAGCAGAATCCTGACACTAACAGGAGCATATGTGTTGTCCTGAGGCTCTGTGGCTGCGGTACCCTTAACTAATTTAATGCAATTGCACAGCTGTTTAAAACTGCTATTCACCAGTACAGACAATTGGTGGTAACAACCAGGACAGTAAAAGCGTCTAAAGGGCAGAACAAACATGATAAATAACTTTCTTGCCATAGACTCCTGCCTTTCAGTCCTTGAACCGAGGCGCATGCCGCATTGTATAAGGAAACTGCCCCCTCCGCTTCTCAAACCCAGGCCGCTGTCGCAGCTTGCTGCTGCCATTCGGTAGCCAGCCAGATCCACCGTAATCCCTCCTCTTGCTCTCCAGAAGGAGCAGTTTAGAAATGATTTCATGGCTACAGCTGTGGTAAACTACGAGGCCTAGGAATAAAAGCCTCAAAACTAAAGTTGGGACATACAAAATATACTTTGCTCTGTTGTCTGGAAGCACACTGGGCTTTACAAAGGGCAAGAAATTAATTCTCCCACCACCTGCAAAATAGGAAGCATATGTCAGTTCTGTACTCAGAGCGAAAGCTGATCACTTACCTGGTGTGGCCCCTCCAGGATAAGGCTCAAAGCCCCAAAGCCTCTACACACACGTTTTGATTATTTTAGCCACCTCTTCTTGAAAATGAGACACATAATATGTTTGTGTCCCTGCAAGTCACGCATAAGTAGAACTTTGAATACTTGCCAGGCGTGGGCCCTGTGGCCCACGCAGGGCAACAGTCAGATTTTTAAAGTGTAAATGGCCTTTTAGGTCAGCTGGCCCTTGCATGCTGATTTCCAGTATATCAACAGAACTAAAAAAAAGAAATACCCTGATGTACAGCCTGTGCAGCTCCCATGCAGTTACAAAAAAGTACTGCCTGGATGTAGGCTTGCTTTGTGTGCAGAGGGAGACATTGTAAGCTCTCAAGTCAGTGTGCCAGGTGAAGACTGTGCAGCTGCAGCTCTGCTCTGTCCGACACGAGTGACAAAGCTCAGCAAAAAAACCCACAGAACTTTCTAACCTGAAAACTACCAGAAAAGGTGATGTTCCACGAGTACGCTGCCCAGCTGGAGATGGAAATGGTGATAAAGTTCACCTCCCTGTATCACTAACCAGACCCGTAAAAGTTAAAAGAGGCATTTGATTTGGAAACATTGCTCACTGGACAAAGTCAAACCTGTTCCTGTCCAGCAAGCGCAGGCTATTGCTGCAGCATATTCCACACATGGCATTTGCATGAGCATCAGTAGGATTTTCATAGGTTGGCTCAGATAACACAGCGGCAGGGAACAGATCAGTAGGTAAAGCAGAGAAGTGCATAGTACCCGCAAATCATAAATAGAGAAAGATTTAATTACATGCTTGGTTAATATTTACAAGCATTGAGGTTGTTGTTAGATATGTAAATAAAACACGGAAGTAAGACACATGGGCTGCAGTATCCAAGCAAAGCCAAAATATAACAGGTTAGAGTATTTATTGTGAACTGGCATATGCCTGGAGTACAGAATGCAGACACACTATATAAACTGAAAGAATAAATAAATAAATATTGACATTGTTCTACACCTGTTTAGCCTCTGGAGACCAGTGATTTGTGGGACCATATGCTGGACAAAATGAGACTGTTCATTGATAATTGTAAATGTGGTGACCCCTTGCAAACTGGATATTAAAAATATTAAGTAAATGGCACATTTTAATTATACAGTAAAGAGGCTGTTCTCCACTATTAAAAGACTGCAGCTGTCATGAGGAATTGATCATATGACAGAAGGTAACATTTATTTGATAGTAGACCTTGGTAAATGACATCCAAAATGATCCTTAGATTCTCAGACAAACACATTCAGTTCAGACTTGGGTTTAACCATGAGGCTTCGGTGTCTTTGTCTTTCAGCTGAGACAATTTTTATCTCTCCCTCATATACTATAGGGCTTGTTTGTTTTTTATTTTTGTTTTAATCTGCTTTGCAGTATTTAAATTTCAAATGAAGTGTTATTAAATGAGAAACTGTAAACGATGGAGTTTGGAATTGGAAGTCAACACATTTGTTATTCTTTTTGCCAAAGGTATCAAGTAAGTTCCATAATTACCACAGTATTACATCATCTTTGTCAACAGAAATAGAGCTTTCTATCAGCTTTGAAGGTGCCATTGGTGAACAACTGAACATGCAGACTCCAAAGAGCAGCAGCCCAGGAGGAGCTGAGAGCATTCACGAAGTTGCATAAGGAAATGAAGTAGAGACAGGTAGCAAGTAGTCACCAGCAGAAATGCCAAACACTCTCGTGTATATGCTCCTACATCTGAGGCAGAGGAGAGAAACTGTAGTTTTTGTAGCTTCCTTCCAGCCTATTGTGATCCAGCTTTAAGACAAATGTGTGAAGGTAAAGGAGCAGCCTGTGTAGATTCATTCTTCTCACGGATCCAGAGAAACTGTTCTGTACACAGGGTTTGATTTTTTCCCACTCCACTTCTGATTTTATGAAGTGCACATTCCTTGCCTCACATTGTGCCGATCCGGTGGTGAGGCACTTGCAGAGTTTGAAGGTTGGGGCATGTGAAATAAGGAGCTGGAAGAAAGCATGCTGCTATTCCATTGGAAGCGAAAGGGAGTGTAGGCCCGTAGAATACTTCTTCCTTCCCTTCCTTGCTAACATCCAGCACCTGCAGGTCAAAGCATACAAAATATTTCAGAGATCACAGAAGAAAGTGGAAACAAATTTGCTGGCACACGCCACACATATATACTATTAATCCCAACAGAAAGGTAGTTTCAGTTCATTTTTATACTGTATTTATGGATCTGGTGATCTATTGCTGTCCTCATCACCCAAATCTTATACTAGCTAGGCATTCAGTAGCAGACAGGGACACAGGATCCTGCTTCAAGGCAGCAGATCGTGCACTATGCAAGTAGAATACTGTGCACAGAAGTGCCACTGTCACCACAGAGTATGAATGATTTGTCAGCTCAGTGGTGTATAAGGAGCAAGGGAGCTCTACAGAAGTTGGAAAGGCCAAATAAATGATTGACTTAAGGAAAATGAAGGTATATGGAAAAAGTGAATTTTTTTCTGCCAAAGGAGAGCGCAACCTCACATTTGCTGAATTTGAAGATAAAAGGGCTAGTTTTGCTGTTTAAAGTCAGGCACGCTGCCAACAGCTGAGAAGGGGCAGCACACACAGCTCTGCCAAAGCACTCATTATACTGCTTTTTCCTTTAATGCAGGGACTGTCTCCGGCAGGCTGCCAGTTCATGACCAGTCTGGGGATGTGGACAAATGTCCATTTAAGAAAGCAAGATCCCAGGATCACTTTCACTTGCCACTAAGCAGTATTTAAACCCAGCTGCAATATTGCAAAGTATCTGCTGATTGTATATGAGCATGTTGGTGGAGTACGGCCACCACCTTGATATTGTGCTATTACTCCATCTGAAGCACTGTATGTCAGTTAGTGTCATCCAAGCCAGTTTGCATGACTTTTTCCAATAACAATTGTTAGGTATGCTATCCAACAAATTGGTAAAACATAATTATACTATGACCACAACATGGTTTTAACTGCTTATCTTGCATGATCTATTCTTTACAAACTCATGCTAAGAAGCATTCATTTTAAGACCAGCCGTTCAATATCTAATACATTCCCTTATTATGCTAAGTCTTAACTTCTAGTCTTATGGGACAGTTTGGAGATGAAATCCTAAAATTCAAAAAGTTGGAAGCAAATGAAAATGTTTATCAGCAAAAGTGCAGAAACTGAGATGTAAACAAAAGTTTCTGTCTGTAACTGCCCAGCTGGTCACAAAGTGATGGCTGTGATGCAGATTTGCTTCACTCGGAAACATGCAGAAAGATAAGAATTCCTGATTTCTTTACAGGAATACCTGAAAGCCATGGATCTGCAGGCAAGCTGCTCTTATAAAAGATGAGAGAGCAGAAGAGTTTGTTGGACAACCTATTGCCTACAGCAGGGATCAAAAAACTTCCATTCAAGCTTTGAAGCAGTAAGCGCTAGGGCAGGTTGCAGGCTGACTGAACTTTGTCAAAGAACAACTTGATAACTCTGGCAGCTCTTCAAAAAGACAACTTGGAAAGAAAAAAAAAAAAAAAAAAAAGGTACAAGATGAGCTGGAAAATTGTTAGCCCATGCCCTATCATCCATTTCTACAACCCTTTTAATTTTCAACTTAATTGTGTAACCTGAGAATATGTACCCATTATTTTACCCAAACCTTGCCAAAGGAGAGACTCCCCAACCCTGTTTTACTAGAATAACTTAAAAGAATTGCATTTATTGGCTCATCTGGAAAGATTTTTAATATCCACAGTGTTTCCTCTCTGTGTCTGTGTGAACACTGTCAGGTTCAGTGGCTGCATAAGAAACACCCTTAATCTCTCCACTTCACATGCATTTTCCTTTCTGAATAACCTCTGTGCAAAATGTATCCTTGCAAAATTATTGGAAAAGACTTTAAAAGAAACCTAAATCACTCACCTGGATACATGCCAAAGGCTCATTTGTCCAAATCGAATAGCCACCAACTAAATATATCCTACCGTTGTGGACGGCAACTCCAGACTCATTTTGACCTAAAGCGAAAAAGGAAATAGAAACCACTTTCAGTGTTTAATTAACCCTTTTAACATCGAATGTTGGAGTTCTGTAATAGGATGCAAATGCACCTGGCAGTAACTTGCCTGTTTCAGAATTCACAAGATGAAGCATGAGGGCTGTTCTTTGCTCTCTGCAGGAGCCCTGTACAGTGCTGTCCAGAGAGATACCCTAGATGAGCAATAAACTGAGGCTGTGCAGGGAACCATCTGCTGCCTCCTCAGTGGCACAGGTTTTTGTACACGTGTATTTCATAGGTGATAGGCAAGCTCCCCACCTGCCTCTCAGCTACTATCATCACACATGAACATCCAAATAGACACATAGGCTGAGAAAGCTGAATGTCCCTCACGTTCTGCCCACCCCTGTTCACCCCCTCATTCCTCCAGGTACAACTATGGTGAAAATTGCAGAAGCTTCTGTGCAAGCTCATCCCCATAGCAACAGTCTCCTGAACAAGTTTGGAAGTTTTGGAGAATAAATACAGCCTTAAAAGAATCTGCACTACACAGTGCAACAGGCATATTTACCACCAGTTGCAGAGATGCAAAGGAAGGCTTAGATAGCTTCTTTTGGTGCAGGCTGTGGAAACAACCCACCAGGTTGTATCTGAGGAGAGACTACTGTCTCACAGCATCTAGTGGTATAGAGTCAGCTCCAGAATGAGGGTGCCTGCAGTGCCAGCGCTTTTGCAGCCACAAATCAGATTATGTCCTTCTCAAAGGCTGTCAGTGTCTCCGGATAATAAAATAATCAACTGGAGAGCCAAAGGGATATAAAAAACTAGTTCTGTCTGACAGTGTGCAGCTCCTTTTTAATCTATGCCTCTCTCCCCAATGTCCATCAAGCACTCTAATGACCTGACTCAGAAACCAAACAACTCTTCTCCAGATCCCAGAGATTAAGAAACCCAATGCAGTATCTTAAAGAACAAAGTTGCCACTAGAGCAGCTTTTAAACCTACCAGGAGGAAAATGACATAAGGTGACTGCCTTATTTGTCAGATACTCATTTCCCTGACACGGTGTTTCTAGCTATCCTGAACTTTTAGTTAAGCTCCTACATCCTTTGTATCCTTTTCAGTGGTAGAGCTCAGAAATCAATGCAAAACCAAGTGGAAAAGGATGAAAAGTGAGGTAGGCTCAGTTCTAGGACTCCTATAGCAGTCTGCACTGAAACTTTTTGGCAGCCAGTACTGTTATTAATTGAGCTCAAGTCTACTGCATGAGAGAACGGCCCCAACATTAACGCTGCCCTGTCCTGGAAATCTGTCCTTTTCTGCAAAGCTACTGTTGCTGCTACTCTGAGAATGTGTCACATGCCTGTCTCTCCCAGGGATTCAAATGGGTAGTTCATCTGGGAATTGTTTCAGGTGGCGGTGAAATTTGGTGGACTGGGTGGCAGGGACAGTGAGTTGCAGTGTGACAGTCAAGAAGAACTTTACAGATCCTGTAGCTAACTGAGCTGTTCACCTCATCCCTGACTTGATGGAACTCCAACAAAGACACCTCCTTTAGTGTAATTTATTAAGATACTGTTTAGAAATAAGTGATGGTTAATGGATTTCAGTGAAAGCTTTGCCCTGTAATGCCAGCAGGAAGCACAACAAAGCAATATTATGGTAGAGACATATCTGCCTGCTGTACACTCAAACAGGGAGATAAATCTACCACTGCAGGCAAGCTTCTGGAAATTCAAAAGTAAGTACTGGTAATACAATAACAAATTATTTTTGATCGATTAATTAAATTAATGTGCACCTTCTTCAGAATTTAGCCTACAATGTGCTAAAACAAACGTTTTGTAGAATACTGAATGCCAGAACAGTGTCTTGTTGGCCAATGATGGTCCCTAAATCAGAAGAAATTGCAGCAGAGTCATGGAGTTCCACATACTAAAGGCATCTAAAGAGAAAAGAATTGATGTTTTATTTTAATAGTAGCAAGTTTCCCTATCTGGTGTACAATACTCACCTGTCAACATGTTGAAGCTGCAACGCGTCCACTGGTCAGCATCTATGCTGTAGGAGTCTATGTGCCGAACCAGGATCCGATCATTGTTGTAGTCGAGATCATTCCCACCTAACACATAAAGTTTCCTTTGGACAGCAGCCATAGAGTGATACACTCTCCTCTGCAACATTGGGCTACGGCTTAACCATTTATTCTGGAAAGAGAAAGAGAGAACTTGTCTCAGCACTGCTCAGAGGCATACCTATATTAGTAGTACAATAATAGTAGCACGTTACTTGTGTTCTCCTTACCCTTGGCCAGAAATCACAGGTATGTATACTTGTGTTGTTCATGTGTTAAATGTGTGTTGGTTATAACACTGACTAGACATACTGGTCTTTCAACATATGGCTTAAAGTTCTCACATTTAAATTCATTAATTTAATAATATTTCTTGCTCTATATTTTTTCTGTTTAGCTCATCAGGTTTCAAAGCTTTTATTATTCTTTATAATTCAGTAGCAAATCCTCCTTAAGCAAGACTATTAGATGTCTCCTTTGTATACAGTGCTAAAATTATCTGTACCAACTAGCTGTTATAAGAGAAGAGAGATTCTTCTACCTTTCATTACTCAGAAGCTTATTTGATCTTATCCTTGGGGAATGAAGCAACAGGGAAAAATGATTTCCTAAAGAATCTTCTCAAATGATTCATGTATTTGGTTTAATGCTAACTCTTTATTTGTGGGCGCTTACCAAGTAATGTTCTTTTGCATATTTTTCTTCCTAGTTAACAATATTCAAGAATTCTACCTGTTCAAGGGAGGGACAAGAGGACACAGAAGAAGGGGGATTAAAGCACGGTATTTTAAACCCAAGGAAACAATTGCTCCTGCTATGCTTACTGAATCAAACAACCTGGCAATGGATAAGATTAATTTATTTAAGTGGAGGAAGTTAGAATCTGTGAGGAAAATTCTTTGCTTTACATGTGCTACCGCTTGCAGTAACTCCAGAGCTTCTAATACTACTGCCTTTTAACCTCCGCAATATATAGCTGTACATTTCAATGTGTAATAGTTGAATATTAGGCATTAATGTTTGCATTAGCAGTCCGGTCTCTTAACACCAGACTATAGACACCATCTGCTTTGCTAAGCCTGCCTGCATCCCCTGATTATATCTTTAGCTTCCTCCACTGCAGTGCCTGCCAGGTGAGCCGCAAAGCACTGCAAAGGCAAAGAAACAGAGGGGCCTGGTGGGGTCATTTCTAATAAGCCGGGGTGTGAATACTAATCAGTGGTGGGGAAGCAGAGGTCACCCCAGCCAGCTTGTTGGCAGGTAGCTGTGTGCTCTGTGGCAGATGGCAGGCATTATCGACTCGCCACAAAGGCCTTGCGC
The DNA here is from genome assembly GCA_035590275.1 of Ibycter americanus. Taxonomy (NCBI): domain Eukaryota; kingdom Metazoa; phylum Chordata; class Aves; order Falconiformes; family Falconidae; genus Ibycter; species Ibycter americanus. Next base: position 1,500,898 of record JAVJGI010000062.1, read on the forward strand.
AGAAGCAAGCGCTGGTGCTGAATGATAGAGTTATTGAGATTCTGTGCGAGATGCAAGCAGATGTGATGGTTTCCAGTACCCACCGTAAACAATATGCCAGCAGAATTTTTAAAAAGAGCTTGTGTGTACAAACACGAAACGGACCTTGTTTGAAGAATGCAAGTGCACAATTCCTCTGTAACTCTTTACTTGCCGGGCCACGTTTCTCACCGTCGGCACGGCATGCTGAAGTAGCCCTGCCACTGGTATTTTGGGGTGCAGCTTCCACATCAGCAAGTAAAGAATCAAAGCGAAAGACACACAGTAGAGACACAGTAAATATATGTCTCCCTCATAAGCGAAATAAGGTTGCTACCTATAATCATTACTTGGATTTAGGACAGAATCAGCATTTGTACAATCAATGCATAAAACTGCACCTCAGAGAGAAAGAGGCAGGTGTGTCATTGCCTGCTTTCTGCTTCAGGACCCGTATGTGTTATGCTTTAAAAAGTCAGCGGGAACCACATGGAAGTATCCTGGCACAATTTGGTTCCAAACACAGCAATCAACCCTATCCCACAATCAGAAAAGTCAATACTCTTCCATGTGGGTGTAAATCAAGCTATGCAACTCTGATTGCAAGCTTAGGACTTTAATTCCTAATACAAGCAAGAGGGCATAAGCATGCCCTAACCCTCTGAAATGGTTACTGAGCCATGCTAACCTAATCAAAACATATACATAATGTATGAAATAATCCCTAAAAGATATTTTAGGTGCTTGGGTAATGAAATGATAGGCACCCTTGCAGTCAGCAGAATAAGTCACAGCCAGGTAGCATAGTTCTGAAAGTATGCAGAAAACAAAAAGCCCATACATGCAATTCAAAGCAGTAATACCAATGACAAGGAGCAGTTCTGTGACACTGACTTGGAGAATACGTTGCCCAGGGCTGCTGGATTACAAAAAAAAATAATGAACAAGCAAAATAAATACTGATAAATACAGAGAATTTAAAGCATATTTCTGTATTTAATCTAAGATGCTTCTAAGACCCACAAGCTGAAAAACATAGTAAGTAGTCAGGGTCTCCATTATTCTGTTAAACTCACACATTAGTGCAAAGTGAATTTAAAACACCGCTAATCCAAATGGTCAGCATTTTTAGCCTTACAAAATCATTGTATGTATTTGCTAAGACGTGTTTGAAGCAAAACATAGGACAGAAACACATACAACACAAATACCCACCTGCTTAGGATCATAGACCATGAGCCTGTTCTGATACTGTGCAGTATTTGTTACTCCTCCTATGAAAAAGTTTATACAGGTTAAGTTTTTTCATATAAGCAAAACCAGATCAGGTACAGAAAAATAACTAATTCTAGGGTTCATTTGCTGACATAATTACATTGCACACCACCACTTATGCTTACATTCCACTGCATTTTTTATTCCAGTTACAAGGTAATAAGTAGTATATTTGTCAAACATCTAAAACCACAAAATAACAAACACACACACACACACATCCTTTGTAAAGCTAATTCTATGTGCTAAAGAAGAGATGAAAACTGATCTGTTTATAAATGTGTATTCAGCCCTCATCAAGACGCGAAGATAAAACCTGTCCCTGTTCCAAGGAGCATGCAAGTGTGACACGGTTTAAAGGAGGAGGAGGTAGGCTTGCGTCAGAGAGAAGGAAGCGGTCAGAGAGGAGCTCTGCCTAACCAGAAGCATGATGTGGGACACTACTGCCAGCTGGAAAGCATAGTGCAAACCTCTGTGACTGTGTTCGCCTATATATTTGAAGGAAATCCTATATTTAGTCTGTATCATAGGGAGAACATCTTCTGGCTTAGTCATAGACGACTTATGTTAGGAGGTTCCTTCACAGTGACCAGAAACAACACTACCATTTACTTTTCAAGAATGTTTAGAAACCAAGGTATAAAGCACCTCAGAAAAGTCCAGAATGGACTCTGACCCAAGTAGATGCTGCAAACCAACTATTTACCTCAACACAGCATATGTTTAATGCCCGATCACCCTGGTCTCTATTGGGTTTAAATGGCAAATCTCACTGAGTAAACTGGTGGGAAAATTTTTCAGTCTCAAGTCTGTGATCTTACCTGCATAACCATGTTCTTGAGTGTGCTCAAGCCTCCTGGGGAGGGACATGGTATCACCGCAGTGCTGCAGCAGGTCCCAGTCCCCGCTCTGTCACCACTCTGGTCCCATGGGAAGATGGGATCAGAAATAACACCTGCAAGCTGCACCTCACCTTTCATCCTACCAGAAGGTCTGGACGTAATGAGGGCATGCCAGTGGCCACACGACAGTGAAACTCATATAAACAGACAAACTTTTTATATCATAGTTTTAATAGCACTTGCCAATGATGCACAAAATCCACAGCAATGAGAGGAAGGAATTTCATCTGTCATTACATTTGTTGATGCTTCTCTTTTTGTGGGGACATCCCCTGTTTCAGACAGAGCAGCAACAGAGCTGCTTTAATTCCTGCTGACTGAGCTATGGCCCAGTCCTACTAAAGCCACTGTGGATTTTTTTCTTTTATTTCCAACCAATGTTAACATGGCTCCATGCTGGGGAATCCTCATTTTGCCACCCTCCAGCTGCACCTAGCTCAGCATTTTGGTTCAGAGCTATACTGCGATTTTGAAGCAACTCCCCCACCTCTCACATGTCATTTTAGGCTGCAGGGTGGGACTGGTGTGCATTGAAGTTAAACCAGAAGTTCTGCTCCAGATGTGCAGCAGTGCCTAATGGGGTATAAGGGTGTGAAATAATAACTGGTCTTTCAGATGGTTTTGTACAAGCTGAGTACTGGGAATATCTGGTCCAGAGGAGCACAATAAATCTAGTCCAAAGCAAAACCTGGGAAGCATACATGGAGTTGATATAGAGAACTCAGCACCAAAGTTTTACCTGCTGATCTGTTCCTACTGGGCTGAACTACTTGCTAGCATAAATGTACCCTCTGATCACTCCAAATAACTTGAGTGAGGCCCAGAATCTGTAGCAGAAACTACAGACAATCTGTTTAAGTGTCTTGTCTTCAACCACAGTACCAGGGAGGAATAACACTGTTACTTGGGTGCACCTCTGCAAGCACAGGCCCCTACACATGCACGGTAGGTAGCACAAGCTCCCAGCTCAGAGATGCTTACAGGCTAAGAGACAGCTCAGATGAGATGTAGTCTTTTCAAACTGTTTCCATCACGCTCTGCTACACGCTGCCCATCACAGCACCTGTGAAGTACACATGCAAGAACACACACTGGAAAGCAAGGACCGTTTCCCGTGTCTAATCTCACAGTCTGTTTTTGTCTCTGCACTGTTGTGCAGCCTTCACAGCGTTAGCGGCCGTCAGCCACATGCACAAAACTATCTTTTCTAATACCTGTTTTGTAATTTGATTTTCTTTTACATAGTTATTTTCACTCCTAGCATAATGTTTAAAAAAGAGATGTCATATTAGTATTTTGAAAAATAAAAATCATAGTTATTTGGATGATTACCTACAGAATGTTAAACTACAGGAGATGCATCAAAAACACAATGCTGGGTCATGTATTTCCATTCAGAGAGGACACCTTAATTTGGGGGGAAAGATGCGGAGAAGAAGAGAAAGAAGGGGGTTGCTTCCTTGTAAAATAATGAAATAATCAAATAAGCAAAATTTGCCTCTCTTCACAAAGAGCCCCTCATATCAAGTACACAGCTTACATTTTTTCCCCTGCAATATTGCTCATCTGTGGTGTTTTATCATTACATTCCCTTCACATACCGCTCTTCACTTTTAGATTAATCTGCCAAAATGAGATGCTAAGGATTTGCATACAGATTTGACTACACAAAAATAGATCTGGAATTAATAACAGTCTCTATATGTTTTAATTTCTTCTAGACTGGAGTACCCTTGCCTCCAGCAGTATTCCTGGCTTTGAAAGTCATCAAGCTGATTTGTCTGCTCTTAGGTTATGATGCCACATGCTGCTACACTGTCCCCTGCAATCAAAGTGCTCGCAGAGATAGATTCCATGCCTTCCCCTAACAAGTATATTTTATAGATTGGCAGTTTTGATCTCCCCTCCCCAGGGGGATAATCTGCATCTTAACAGGTTTCTATAGATACATCTGTCATTAAATATGCCATCTTATATCTGCATCAATTTTCAAACTCAAGTTCCTCCTAACTTTGAAGTGCTACAGCAAAAGTTTAAAATTTTCTGCCAAAATTCAAATTTAACAAGTCTGTAATGTCCTCTTGAACTAATCTTAAAAAAACTCCAGGCAGCTGGGAAAGGGCAAAAGAAGAGCAATATGTCTCTTGAAAAATGGGAAAAGGAAAAGAAAAAAAGTTTAAATGGTACTAAAAAAAATACATACTTCCCCCCCCAAAAAATAGTGTAATTCCAAGCTAATTTCTTAAACTTCTCTGCAGTGCTTTCTATGAGGACAGAAGGGGAATGGCAGGGAGGCATCGTAACAAAACTTAAAAAGAAGTATTTAAAAATACAAATCATGCTATTAAATTTGATGTCAAGCAATAGCAGCTAATGGGGTAGTAACCCAACAGTTACAGAAAGAGAATAAAATGTCTGGCTGGGTAAATGACAGAAAATTTACAGTTTGGTCAGCACTCGCTGGGTTTTATGAACAGTGATGATTGCACCACTTCGACATGAGCAGCTTGCTTTGAGGACTAGAGTTTCTGGGAGGCAAGGAGCACCCTCAAGACAAGCCTGTGTCTTTCTTGTTCTTACATACATGAGAAGACACTCATGAAAAGCCCAGCATCCAACCCCTGGGCTTACAATGTTTTTACACTGCCACAGTCACTGTTTCGCACTCCCTTGCAGGCCGTAAGCCCTGCTTTTTAAGCCCTCCAAGACCCCTAATTTCCCAACTCGGGTGCCCCTCTACATGGGGAAGTTGCTGGAGGATTCCAAGACCCACCTTGTCCAGTCCTTCCCCACAGATGGGAAATATTTTGGGTTGTTACAGCCCCCTAAACAGTCCACAAACTGCACTGAAAAAACCTTCAATAAAGACACTTCCAAAAAGAGAAGTGTGGGAGGCAGTTGATTCAACAGCATTTTCCCAATCAAAAATTTATAATCCATATTTATAACCTGTCCTAGTAAGACCCCCATATGACTTACGAACTCTAATCCAATACAAATCCCCCAGAAAATCTCACAACTCTTTCCAAAGTCCCCAAGTGCTAGGCTGCATGCGCAAATCCCAGTTCACTGGGAGACATGTAAAACTACATGTTGGCAAAGAGCTCCCACATGTATTGCTTCCAGCAAATCCAGGGAATATATAGAAACTCATGACATGCACCCCAAGGTGCTCTGCTATTTTAAAATAGAAATCTTTCCTCTCTTATGTGTCTGTGTGTTAAACACAAGACAATCCTTCCTCAACATGCAAGTCTACTGCCTTTTACTTCAGCCAGCCAGCCCAGAAAGGACAGCTGAGCTGCAGCATGTGCTTCCACCCTAACAAGTCCCCTGGAAGATGCCAACAGCAGCTCTAATTAACACTGTTCCATCCCGGATGCTATCTAGCTGCAAACAAGAGGGGCACAAGCCCTAGTTTGTTTTTGGTTTGTTTGGGTTTTGTTTGTTTTTTTTTTTTTTTTTTTTTAAATGATTAAAGCCTGATGTTTACATTCAAAGTAGAATCAATGGCATCAAACCTATAATGTCCATGCTTGAAAGGTGAGAGATCCATTATCTTTATTCAAATATAATAATAATACTCTGTTCCATATACAAACTAAGACTGGACCACTGAGGCAATTTTTATGTACTTGCTAACCTCCTGCTCCTGGTAATTTCTGTGCCAGCCACACTGCAAAACTTGATTGGGTTAGATACCATAAATTCCTATTTATTCCAGATCTATTTTTCATAAAATAATTTTATAGGCATTTACTGAGAAAAAAATTTTCTTCTCCTCACAACAGCAGACTAATAATAAGGTAATACTTTTCAACCCAAACCACTTGCAAACTCAGAATAATTCTCCAAGATACAAGTTCTCCATCATTTCCTTGGACAAAATCTCCACCATTAAGGAAAAAATAATAATAAAAAAACCCCTTGAATTTTGAAGAAAAAGCTGTTAAATACAAAGCAACTGTATGGGGTTGGCTTGTTTACCCCCCCCAAGCTGAGTTTCCATGTGCACGTCAAGAAGTGATTTTAGCTGACACACCTAAGGTCAGCAACTCAGACCTCTACGAAACAACAGCACAATACTTTGCTTTAGAGAAGACTTTTCATGTGCTAATCTCTTGAGCACTTGAGGCAGAGGGGAAGCCTCCTAATCCCCAGCTGCAGGTGCAGCAATGGCCCAGAACTGAACTGCCTTGGCAGAGGTTCCCTGCCCCTCTCTGTCCCCAGGGGCACTACACCTATAAGGGAGGAGGAAGGTTAAGGTGTATAGAAAAGCAGGTGTCCAGATTTGCATGTGCAGGGAAACAGGCATAGGTCAAGTTCTCAGTCTTATGGAAAATGCTTCCCTGCTTTTTTATGAGGAATGATTGTTTGTAATGTTGAATTCCAAAGGGCCTGGTGCATCTTGTTTCTCTTTCACTCAAATACTTCACTCTTCAAGCATGTGGCATGCAATTCATTTGTGAAATGGGTCATGGTGTCAGATGTTAACTGGGGCCTGTGAGATTCATTTTTCTACAAAATTTCCAAACCATCTGCCCAATGCTGTACTGTCAATACAGAGAACTTATTTTAATGAGTTCTCATCTATTTGTTAAAATAAGAAAATAAAATAAAATGAGAGCTGTGAAAAAATTAAAAAAAAAGATGAGAAAAAATAATGACACAAATATAAAAATATGTTCCACAATATATGGAGCTCAGAAAACTTGAGACCTGAACCCACTTGTGCTGACCAGAGGGTCCGACTAGTTCCAGAGTGCAAAAGGCTCCCTCTGAGCCTTCTGGCAGGGTAAAAGCTTCAAAGAGGTGGTGGCATCTTAGGAGTCCCTCTGTCACCTGAAACACCAGCCATCCATCTCCTATTGCCAGCGTGTGCTTATACTTGTACAGCATTTTGTTTAGCACATTTCCTTTCCCTGCTGCCTTCGCCATGATTTTATGCTCTATTATTTTTGATTCCATCTTGTATTTGTCACAAAGGAGCAGCAAAGTAAAGCTGAAAATTAATCCCAATAATAATAATAGAAACCCCTTAAGTCTAGTCAGCTTTTGATTAGCAAAGCTTTTGGAAGACAAGGGGCTGCAGCAGAGGCACTGATGCTTTGGCTATAGAGTAAGTACACGGTCCGTGTGTGGGTCATGTTTTGATTACTATCTTCACAAATACAAAGGTTAGAAACTTGGATTATCCCTATTTAATCTATCCACTTACTAAAAAACTGGGCACATTTTCATGGTTACCTTGCCAGCTGGTAGTAGCACTGACTTTGAGAGCTCTTGCTGATGACCTGTATTTCCCAGAAAAAGCAGGAGGGATACAGTTCAGAAACATTCCTAACTCAGACTAATTTTTTAATTACTTCATTTTAGGCCATGTACTTCAAAATTAGGTTCCCTCCTGCATTACTGATGACTTTTATGCTAACACCTTATACTTGATGATGAACAGTGGATTTTTTTTCAGCAGTGACTACTGATAGTTTTGGAACAATAAAACATCTCTCTTGACTATTCTCCTGCCCCTGAATATACACATAGAGTGAGCTACATTCTGGCCCTAAGCAATTAATTAATAATAGAAAGCTAGCTACATTTATTGCATCTCCATCTATTTTTATTTTTAAAATAACTCTTTTCAATACACAGAAACTAGTTTTCAATCTGTGAGTACATAATTCAGATCAATACCCTGCTGAAGTATTGCATAGTATGCTCTCGTACCTCATAATAACCTGTCAGAATCCAGCACCTCAAAACTGCTAAGCATTTTCTCAAAAACTATATAAAATACAACCAAAAAGTCCAAAACATTGCTCCTTACTGTGACTTTACAACAGAAATCACGTTGGTAGCATTTTCAAATATAAATGGAACAATACTGATGAAGTATTTTTTGTCGTTGTGCCCAGTTTTCAAGAGTTCATCTAACAGGCTTCCACTTACCTCTTCCCCTGATTCTACAGCTGTATTAGAAGCATATCCATGAAAACAATATCACACTGTTTCATAAAATAAATGCAGATAGTATTTAAACACACAGGCAGGCATGCATTTCACTTATGTAACTAAGTACATTAATTAACTGAAATTTTCCCTTTCCTAGCATACCTGGAAAGATTAAAAGTAACCTTCAACTAGTCCCACATTTGACTTAAAATCCCTATCAAAGGCTTCCTTGGTTTGGGGTTTTTTTGATTTGTTTTTTTGTTTGTTTGTTTTGTTGGTTGGTTTGGTTGGTTTGTTTTTTGGTTTTTTACAGAAAAAAATGAAATTAAGAAAACATAAATATTACTTTTTTCATGTACTGGAGCAAGGGCCACACACTAGTGGATGTCTCTAGTGCTTGTTCAATGATTTCACAGAAAAATGCTTAACACAATTTCCTAAAAAGCCCTGTTTTTCCATAAATAGAGACTGAAAAACATAAACCATGGGGGGGGGGCGGGAAATCGAGACACAGCAGTAGTAGCATCCATGTATTAGAACTGCCCATCACAGACACACATCCCTCTCCAGAGATAAAATAGGAAAGGTAGTGAATAAACAGGGTAATGCTCTGAACACGCCCAGCTGGTACCATAAAGCAGAAACCCTCTTTCTCTATGTATGTAGGTCTCAAAGCCCACTGAGTGCACACTTCAAGATTAACACATGGCACAAACTCTACAAGACTCCTTCAATGCCGATTGCTGAAGAAAGTGACCCAAAGCATCTGCCACGGATCTTGGCGATTTTCTATGTTCCATCATGCTTTTATTCCAAAGTCATCATTCGTTGTTTTAGCATGTATGTATAAAAATAGATACCCAACCTGCTACCTCCCCCACCAATGCTTGGGAATCCATCCCCATAAGGCACTTAATCCATATGGGCAGAAAGGTACATCTGTAAGTTGCTCCGCTAACTTAAATGACATACTTTCAGAAGCACAGCGAAGGCCTAAGTAGCTAACTTAATCTTTTGTTCATAGACCATCTTTTCACCAGAGGCATCCCAGACCATATTAAAATCCCCAGGGGTTATCTACAGTGAAGATGTCAATCACTAAACATTTTCCTCAAGGACTAGCCCCATTTACTCATTAACTTCCTTGATAAATACTACAACTTTATCACCTTCCATGACACACTTCTTACTAATACATGGATGTTTTTCTGTCAAATCTTCTGTAGACAGCATTGACTTTATTCCAAAGTAACTAATACCAGAAAAGTCACTATAAAGACTGATGACACAATGCCCTCAACTCCCATCAATGTGCACATGTAAATTAAAAAGTATATCAGACCGCATTGCAAATGATATGTTAGTTTAAGATTACAAGGCCTTTCATCTATCTGTTCCATAAAGCTACGATTACACCTAGGCGGTCCTGTGCACTTGTTATGGCCAGTCAGAGCCCTGCATGATTTCTAATAAAGGTCATCTTGGCCTGTTACAACATCCTGAAGAGCAGGCGGGAGCAATTAATACATCTGCTTTCAAGCCCTGGATTGACACAAGCCAACAAGGACTTAATTATCCATTTCATAAGCAGGAATAAATGCAGTGGTACCAGACCATACTGCAGAAACTGGGTCTTGGTTTTTTGTTTTTTTAGGAAGCACACAGAATTTGTCATCTGAAATTTGTCCAAAAGTGCATTACCATTCCAATTCACTGTGATTTATGAATGGTGACTGAAGGTAGCTCATATGATATACGCAGCTTTGAAACACAGAGAGATATCTACTAGACAAAAAATATTGTATAGGTATGTTATGCTCCTATACTTCTAATCAGGCTTGATTGTATGCTTCTAGGCTTAAATTCTTTGAAATATCCATCTCCTAAGACAAAAGTTGTTAAGACATATTAACTAAAGAAGACTTATTACTTTCAGGCAAGACAGTATTTTGGTATTTTGTTAGTACCTCAAACTGTGTGAAACATTTTCTACCTGATATCCAAAGAAGACCATCCACCACATATCCTGCATGGCATGAGAGCGATCGATCAAAGGACTGTACAAAGGTCCACTTGTTCTTCTTGGGGCAATAGCGCTCCACTGTAGGTAACACTTGACGCAATTCATTTCTGCCCCCTACTGCATAGAGGTATTCATCCACTGCTCCCAGTACGAAGTGTTCCCGACAGTTCTTCATTGGAGCTATCTCAGCCCAAGCATTAGTGCGGGGGTCATATCGACAGGCAGTTCTCACCGCACAAGTGCGCCCTGTAGAGTGCTCTGCCTCTCCACCAGCTACAAAAAGAAAGTCTCCCATGACAGCAACACAGTGGTGGCTTCTCCCTACAGGCATAGGTGCTAGCTCGCTCCAGTTTGCGATCCCTGCGATATGAACGTTCTCTTGATCTACCGGATTGAAGTATCGCAATTCCTTCACTTTACAGATTTCACGTTTTTTCCCACCAATAATGTAAAGAGTGTCTGACTGGAAGCGCGGTTTTGTCCTTCTGGTTTGCCAAACTGGCTGTGCATAGACGCTCTGGTGGTAAGTCAAGGCCTCATTAATAAGTGCTGTCACAGTTTCACTAGCCTGGACAAGAGGATGAGAAAGAGCTACAGTATGCAGTGTATCCACATCCATAAGGCCAAAGCGGACATACTGGAGAAGTTCATCCATGTACTGGTAGCGGCAGTTATGTTCCAACCACCTCACAGCCAGCTAAAAGTGGGGGAGCGGGGTGGGGGGAGGAAGGGAGAAACAAGACACCGATTATTTGTGTACAATTCTTGTCAAAATTTCGTCTTTTGAAAACTGCTTGCATTCCAAGAGCAGCTATATACTTGCCTCAGTAGTAATATCTATCAATATAAAAAGCAGTTATGAAAGCATGTGAGTCAGCATAAAAGCCACCTACTAAAACTCTACCTATAATATACATAAAAGCATTGTATTGCACCAGTCCCCCTAAATAATTTCCTCAGCATTATTGGATTGCAATACTGCTATGCGATACACTCACTGTGCAAACCGTTAGCGATATAGGAGACCACAATTCCCAGAATCAAGCTGCTGGAGCAATACTATAAATGCAGGGACTATGTGATCACTGGAGACCATGGGTACATTAGAAAGAAAAGCAGGATTATGGTTAGATGATTAGAAAGAAAAGCCCTTTCTCCCCCTTGTCTTTCATTCTGTTTATGACAAAATATTGAAGGAATGTAACAAAATACATATTGAATCCTTCAGTATTCTTTTTCCTTCTTCATTTATTTTATATATAAAGTGGAGAGAGGTGTAAAGGGACCAGAAATTAAGCCAGAGAAGAGGCTCTGCTGGTTTGGGACTGACAGAAAGCAGCAAGGAAGACTCTGAAACTGTTCAGCAATTGTAGCAGGTATCAACAGTCAAGATTAAGCATAGCCTTTAAATTACATAAAGAATCCAACCAGGTCTAAAAAGAGGCTTGGAAAGGCCTAAACCATTTCAAGGACTGTGGTATAAGATATTCTTTAAAATCTCCAGTGATGAAGATAGCCAAACTTTCCTCAGGAAAACCATTTCCATGCTCAGTTATCCTCTCAGACAGATTTTGCTTTCACCTATGCAGGAGCTCTAAACCCTTCAACTCATTGCCCCATTTTCCACCTTTGGGTTTATATTCCAGAGCTCTAGAACCCCCAGAGCAACCCTTGAAACTGATCCATCCATACAGAATGGGCAACAGTTTGCTACTTTCCTTTTCTCCTCTGCCTTCGATGCATTTTAATGTGTGTGTTGCAGTTTCCTCTTCACTGAATCAATAAGTTTCTCAATCCATCTTGGGTCACATTTTCTAAACCTCTGGTGTTTGGCTCACAGTTCTCTGTTATTGAAAGGAAATGCCCCTCTTTCTTAATGATTGCTGCTGAAAACTGGTTATAATCTTCCTCTTAAGGCTGTAGTAGTAGCAAATAGATAGGACAGATCTCTTTGTAACAATCTATGCCATTCTTGTTTGTACATCACAACATGAGACTGTCACTGTACTACAACATCGCTGATTCATGTTTAAGCTTATGACTGAGTACTATACCCACCTCTTTTTTCTGCAGAACCTCCACAAAGTGCCGTACTTTCTCTGTCATTATTGAACTCTACTATTCACTTCAGGCCACTGCTCCAGTCTGTCAAGATCATTCTCAATCCTAATTATATTTTTGAAAGTGCTTGAAGACCATTCCACCTTTCTGATTGTACAAAAACATAAACCCCATACTATTCTTTCATCCAAGTCATTAACAAAGACATTGACTAGTTCTGGATGAGGACAGACTCCTCTACTTGATATTTCATTTCATTCTGACAAAGAACTCATGGAGCAGGAGTTTGTAGCTAGGTGTGCAATAATAATAGTTTCAGATAAAACTTACTGCCATGTACTGCTCATGGGAATGTCACATGAAGGAGCTGAAAACAAAGGCTTCTGTTACTCATGGCTTTCATATACACAGAGTATATCAAATTTATTGCTGCTTCTGTATTCTGTCAGAGAGGGAAGATGACAAAACAAAACCACCTTCTCATTAAGATTAATTTGAAACACTTTCTCCACTGTCCTATTCAACCACTGTTGAACAAAGAATCAATGAAGGGCATAAAAAATTGCAACCGTGGTCCAGTCAGTTAAATGCTGTATTGAGTTTCAAAATATGCATCAGCTATATGTATTCAGAATGGTTACTAAAAAAGGCTTTAATTAAATATATTTGAAAGTGTTTATGGACTAGAAATCATTGAGCATTATATCCACATGTTCTAAATCCAGTAGAAGGTGTCTTCTACTGAGTGGTTTTAGGCAACTCCCTACTCCATGTCTTAGGCCATGCGAAGCATTCCTCAAAGTCTTCAGAGGCATTTAGCTCTCCTCATTGACTAGACACTTGAAATTGAAGTTAAATTTAGGCTGTCTTCATCATGATGAAGATACCAACTGAATTCATACCAACTGAATGATGTATGGGTTGCTGTATTAAAAAAGAAGACCTCACAAAACGTGAGTTCTTATCTGTCATCACTTGCATCCAACAGATTGGTTTCTTTTGCTTATAGTTCATGCCTTCACTCACATAAAAAGTGGCATCGTGGACGTATCACCTGTGCCATAATGACAGACATTACAGACTCTTAAAAGACATGCACTAATGTAAACCAGGTCTTGGTAACCACAAGGCTTTTAAAAGAAGTTTAACATTAATGCCTCCTAAGATCTTAGAACTTCATCCTTCCTCTTTCCTCTATCATCCTCCCTCCCTCCCCCCAATAAATACTATATAAATACACAAGCAACACTAAATATATTCATACCATTCAAACACACAGTATCTGCATTCATTTCTGCATATGGGATGTGTGACAATCTGCAGCAGAAGGGATGGACATCCCCATTACAATACATTTTCTCCGCTGCATGAAGTTTGGCAAAAACAACTTGGTTCATGCTGAGTTAGGTCAGTACTGAGAATATTCCTGGAGTTGTAAAAAATGTTTCACTTAAACCAATAATGCTTAACATTTCTCTAAAATCACAGAATTTCTGATCCACAGCAGCAGTGGTGCAGCGATACAAAGATTCTGTTTGCACTCACAGGAGATGTACAATCTAGTCCTGGTCTTAAACAAAACTTTCTCCATCCTTTCCTACACTATTTCATCCCTATTTATCTGTCCTGCATCTTTATTTATGAAAACTTTTTAACCTTTCCAAAATAAATATATTGCGATGTCCTTAGGATCCTATATATTCTGCACCTAAAGGCATTTTTGGTCTACACTACTTCCACACTTCCCTTCTGACAAGCAACTGCATCAGCAACAGGGAGGGTAAGGTAAATCCCAGGCTGTCTTTTGTGCAGGTTGTTATTGGCTCTTACCAGACTCCACATTTGAGGCCACTTTGCAGTGGAGTACTGCATTTTACTATATTAATTTAGAAAGCAGGGCTAAGAACCCTGCACATCACTATATCACCTGTATGGTCTGTAGGCATCTGATAATCAGCAGAGAAACTCTACTGGGTCTTAGGGAGGCAACCGAGGTCTGGGAATCACAACGGATATAGAAGCTCTTGTCCAAATCAACTCATGCTACTGTTTGAACACAATTCGACTACAGTATTCCATGTGACCCACACCTTACCTGTGCCACTCCAAGGCAGAGAAAAAGCCTTAAGAGCTAAAAGCTATAATATTTTTATCTCCTTGTCTTGCTATTGATAACAATGACTATTACTCAATTTTAAATACCATAAATTAATTTTGGGACCCTCCTTAAAAATAACTGGTAGAAATTTAAGCTACAAATGCTAGAAATTTAAGCTACAAATGTAGGTATTTTTATATATATTCATAGAATACAGGACCTAAATTGTGACACAAGGCTATGGAACAGGTCATATGGTTTAAGGGACACTCACAAACTCAGCCTTAAGACTTCTGCATTTGTTATGCAGCATACATTGTTATGGTGCTCTCTAGCAGAACCTGGTGTCTCACACTACGGAGGCATGGAAGAAAGTAGAATTATTGCTGTGGGTGAACAGACATTCTAGTCACTGGATGGTCTGGCAGCTATTGGAAGGCTGGAGAAGGTCAAAAGAATGAAAATTAAGTTCCCAAACAAGTCTTTTGCTTGTAGTAGAAATAGTCACTGATGGACTGTAATACAATTCTACATTTCCTTCAATGTAGAGGTGGCAAACAAAACTCTCATGAACATATGACAGAAATGCCATTCCATAGAATTGTATCAGCAAGCATCTGTATATTTATCAATACAAGTTCTACCACCTTTACTCAGTTTAATTCAGACTCAGAAACTTGGTGCCTACATAGAAACTCCAAAATTCACCCCATCTATACACTAATTATAGTGACTAATTTTTAGCCTCTTTGGCAGCAGTGACTAGCAACTATAATCAGTATTAGCAAAATAAACTCAAAGTCATTATACACTTTATGACACTGCAAGGAAAGACATTCGGGCCTCTGCAAGGAGATACCAATAGCACTTGAAATTACAATTGTGTTTAAAACGCAAACAAGTAAGCAAGGGGGGGGGGGGGGGAGGGGACGGCCGACGAAGACAGAGACACCAAACACAATTTTGAGGTTTAAAATATTTGTATTGCTGCTAAATAATTAAAAAAAATAAGGAAAGACTCCTACTCCTAGTGCCATTATAGGCAAATTCTGTTTAAACTGCTAGAAGCTTCTTTTCTATTAATTTTAATGTATGAATATGTGAGAAAAGGAAGCTACAGCCTAGTGCCTATATCAACTTTAATAAATAATATATTTTGCCATATTCATCTTCTAAACTAAGTAAATGACAAAAGTAGACCCTCAGAAGGACAGGATTTTCAAACCAGATTAATTCTCTTATTCTAAAACCTTAACCCAAAGGATTTTTCTTCTCCAAGGTTACATTACTTGATTTAGCAATGGAGTACATTCTCAAAACAGAAGAAAACAGACAGAAAAATATAACATGACACAGTTGGAGCATACATCTAAGCAGACCTGCATATTGGATTGTGATTCATCGCATTTCCAGTAGCTGCTTCTGCTTCCAGCATGGTGCTTCAACAGTCCAATTCACACAGCAGCCTCAGAGTGCAGTCCTTCCCTCCCTGCTGTTAATGGTGTATGTACCACACACATACCAGAGCCGGAGAGGACACAGAGGCAGTGGAGGTTAAAGCTGAATTAAGAGTTTCCCTCCTGCAGCAGACAACCCTGCAATAAATAGTTACCTGGTCTTTTGGGCTGCCAACTATCCCAGGAAGCAAGAGAGCCTGGTGCGCCTCTGCCTTGCCTGTTCAGCATCCCCCCGCAGCCCTTTGCATGCCACTCTGCTGGGAAACATGCCAGACCGTCACTTGACATCACAGTAAGTTTTCTAACTGGAAAAGCAAAGCTACTTTATGAGTAAAAAAAGCTTGAGACACTCATTAGACCCAGGTTCACCTGGAAACTACTTTAAGTCACAACGTCAGTGTAAGGGAAAGTTTATGTCCACTGCTCTGAAAGAGAAAATGCTCCTCCAAGCCTGGGCTCCGTGGGAGGCAGTGGCCATGGGAACTCCATTAAAGTCATCTTGGTGTGCTCTTTAGTTGATGTATTCATGTTGTAGCCTCATAGACTGCAAAGGAATTATGCTAATTTATACCATCTAAGGTCTCTAATAACTGCGATGAAGCCAAAAAGTGACAGTAGTGGAAAAAATGAGGGTTTTGAAGTTGGCTTTGGTTATTTTGTTGGGATTTTTTGGTTGTTTTGTTGTTGTTGTTGTTGTTGTTGTTTTGGGGTTTTTTTTTGGGGGGGTAGCAACAACAAATGAAAGGAAACATTAAATTCTATACGGTTTCAAAACAATGAATTCACACTGTCTCATTAAAACGAAGTGAAATCTTAAATACAATAACAGAGTGAACATTCTCATTTTAGGAGGAAGGACGCTTTTAAATATGGAAACAAAAGTGGAGAGGGAAGTATTTGCCTGGACTGCAATGAGATATATTCAACACAAATTACCCAATTTCTGCATGACAATCTGATGATGATATATACCTGGGAAAGAGAAAGAACCACAAATCTCATCTGAACAGTCTTTCTGTCACTTAACATAAGCAAGAATTTTCAGTCAGAAAAAAAATATCAAATTAATATCTTTGTATCATAAGCATATTGGACAGTGCTATAGATCTGCTCCTATTGATCAATAGGTCAAAAAGAGTCATGAAAGCAACACAGTTTCTACAGCAATCACTCTAAGACACCAAGATAACTTCAAAAAGCAAAACTTGTACTATACTAGTTCAGTGTTTGAGAACACTAGGAATGTATATTTTGGCTCTAAACTTGTACATGATTTGGGGTTTCATTGGATTTTATCTAATTTAGCAAGCCCCAGGTGTTCCAGACTGGAACCTCTTCCCTCAAAGCCACTGTATGTCTCACTTGGCTATTGTCAGCACCACCATGGCTCTTCAAATCTCAAGTCTAGGAGCAGAATCTATGGATAAACCAAGACATTTACGAACGCTCTGAAATGAAGTCCACTGAAGGCTATGGAGAAACTTCCACCTTTTTTCAATGAACGGGGATTTCCAAAGGGCCTGAATTTGTACCTTTAAAGGGTCTTTGTCCTTCTCTCTCTCCAGAGACTACAAAGCGCAAACCCCAGAGGGTTTAGGATATTCATTTAACCATTTTAAGTAAGGTCACCTAAATTGGTCTGCATCATCCATTTAAGAATAAAAACATATGGGTAAAGAATTGTTGCTGGGAAAAAAACCCAACACACGCATAATTTTTCAAAGCCATGAGTTACACGTGAATATTTTCAGAAGTTAGTCAGTAACCACACAGCACAGCCTCCAGACTCTTTGCAATTCTATCAATCAGGTACTACCTTACAGCTGTGGGCAGCATTGAAAATGAGCAGCTCAAGCCTAGATGCAGGAGAGCCTTAAAGATAGAAATCTTTTTCTTTTTATTTTGAATTTAAAACATGCATAAAAATAAGACTGTAATGAGCTGCATGTAGAACAATCAAAATTATGAGGTATTTGCATTTCTTTTGCACCTTGAGCCAAACAACTACAAAATTATGCATAAGATTCTCTCAATCTGAACACAGTAAATATTAATAATCTCTGAATCAGCAGTCAAATGCCTTTTGCCCCTGAACTCTGAAGAGAGACTTTCCAATTCAAAAAGTTGTAGTACAGTGACTGAGACCATATTTACAAGGCATCAAGCTGAGGCATATACGTGTAGCCTGTGAAAATAAAGCTGTGCCATCCCCCACCCTCTTTACACAGGGACATTTTAAAATTACCTGTTTGTCAGTTTTACAAATGTGTGCCTACGTAAGCAGCCCCCTGTGCGGCGCTGCGTTAGCAAGCAGGCATGCTTTCATTTGCACGTTCTGATTTTACAATCAAAATTAAAACATTTTCTCTGTTCCGGGTGAGTTGGTAAACAGGGATTTTAAAATTTCCTTCTTTTTTTTTTTTTTTTTTTTCTAATGTGAAAAATGAAAGAAAAATGTTCCTCTAGATGTATTATGCCTTTGGGCTCCATTTGAGGGAGGGGAAAAAAGACAGAGAAAGCTACTGTGAAGGTCACAGAGTGAAAGAACTTCCTCAGGGCACAGAATAAATTAAATCCCAAGGAAAAAATAAAATGTGATTTCCAGAGTGTGAGGCACAAACTCAAAATGACAATGATTGACAGCCAAACTATATCCGTGCAATATCGAAGACTGCACGTTCTCATTTACCTCAGTGTAGCCAGCAAGCGCCCATTAAACATCCGTCTGATGCCCAAATTAACCTTCTTGGCAAACTGAAAGAGGCACAAACTATCATAATCAACCTTTCATTATCACAGCAGCCTCTAGTTAAAGGGTCAGAATAATTGTGCCATCAGAGCCCTGATTGTTTTCAATCAACAGACGACTGGAGTGACAGCTCAGTGATGGAGTAGTTTGATGAAACCGCACCAGGCCTAATCAGAGCAGATGAAAGGAAGGCATGATTGGTGCAAATGAACAGTCGTGCCTCTCTTTTTCATTTACAATCTGAAATTACTCTTAAATTTACAGGGTTTTTTCTCCCTTATGAGTACCTCTGAAAGAATGTTTGACTTATTATGAGTTCTGACAGTGCAGAGTTATAAAACACAGGTAGGGTTTTCAGCCCAGGCTTTAAGTGGGTATTCAGCATAATTTTAACAAATTCACTCTTGAAAAGCACAAAATGACTAAAGACTTCCAATGACCTAACCTTTCAGTGCCGTTTGATTAGCAGAACAATTTATCACGGCTCACATTCTTCATGATAAGATTAAAAAAAATGGGCAAGGATGTCTTGCAAATGTTTTCTTTTAGCCAATATATTTATTGTGTTATTGCTCTCCTGCTCTCTCTCTCACACACACATGCATACAAAAGAAAAAAAATTAAAGAACACTGCATTAATAACCCTTTCCCTCTTAGAATGAATAATAGAATCCAAGCAAGGGATTGTTTGGAGATGAAACCAGAGACCAATTATAATGCCACTGACAGCATCAATATTTAGTTTTCTGGTGGGTTGGGTTGTTCAGTGCCACACTCTAAAGGATGGGAAATTAATCGATCCCAGTAGGTGTTTTTTACCTTATTCATAGGCACAGAATCAGAGTGCCTCACAAGTTAATATTAAAAAGAAAAAAGAAAAAAAAAATGGAGACTGCCTAGGCAAGATTTGGAAAGAATAGAAGATTCAAGTTTCTTGTACTGCCTCAGCTGCAGTTGACTTCCCCTGACAGCTTCACCCAGCTCCAGCCAGTGGCTTCCCATCCTCACAATGGTGCTCTAAGAAAGGTGTGCTAAATCAAAAGAACCTCTTTGTACCTCTGAAGGAAGCAAGTATTTCAAGTGATGAGTGGTAAATTTGTGATCTTGGTCATCATAAGATGTTCTCTAGTTTGTCAAGCATCAAAAAATGCATATCAATCTTCAGGTCAGCACAACAAAACAAAAAACAGCTTAGAAGCAAAGATTAATATTTGCCTGAAGAGGGGAGTGGATAGGGAAGATTGATCCAAACACCAAAGGCTTTCAAGAAATCTTTTCCTGTACCTTTTCTTCACACTACAGAATGGAAGTTTTAATTCCTTGAAAGTTTGGGGCTGTAAGCAGAACATTAACCTAAGTGAAAAACACGTAAGTGCCCTCAGCTGAAGAAGCTGTGAGCAGGCTTGCACATCCTTGCTGACACAGACGATGCCATTTTCACTTCTTCCTGTTTAATTTACTGAAGTCTACTGTTGATCTAAGTTGGTTGAAAGGACCAGGCTCTCTGATGCTTTTTCTTTGTATAGGGAGGAAAGTCTTACTACCCTCAGATAGCCTGAAGCCTCCAAGCTAGCCCAATTAAGGAAGATCTATTAGCTCTAAGTCCTAGATAAAAGAAGCATGACAAAAGTTGCCCAGTCTGCCAGTGATTTGGCAAGTACTTCCCTCCAGTGCTTCCACCCGGTTAACAGCTGAGTTTCACCGTTCCTCCTGTTTCAAATGTTACAACACCCAACCTTTTCCAAGTATAAAGACACTGTTCAAAACATATACATATGGATTTAGTCAACTCTTGGGAATCACCCCAAACCATTCCTAACATGCCAATGAAGAAAGGAAGTAAAAGTTTGGGAAGATGCTACCTTGTGCTTTGTCGGATGGAGCACAAAGAAGGCTCAGAAGCAAACATGCTACTCTCTACACAGCTAGCAAAGTCTCACATTCACATTTTCCCACCACAAGAATCACACCACATATTCAAAGATGCTGTCATTCTGCCATTTGTCCCTAACTCCTACCCAGCCATTCCCACACTAGTGCTAGACCCCTGCTTCAGCTGTGTCACTGGCTTTGTGTGTGAGGGGGCCCCTGAAGTGCATTCCCAAACTGGAGTCTGAGAGCACAGCTGGCAGGAAAGACAAAATATGTGTCCCTGCAGAACCAGCCACAATCACTGCCACCCAGTCACAGACCCACAGCTTCACAGATGGACAGAGTCTGGAGGACTGAGGGATCAGACAGTAGGCTCAGGCAATAGCAAGGGAAGCTAAATAAATGAGTTATGAGTTGAGGAAACACATGGCCCAAAAGGAAGACTGAAGAACCCCAAGGTTCGTTAGATTTGGAAAGTGAAAGCACTTGTTAGTGTATGTCCCCCGATTTCTTGTCAGTCTGCAAAAGCTGCAGTGGATCTGTCCAGAGTACTACCTCAGGAAGCTCTTGATGTGCTAAATAAGAAGTGCTAGGAGTGTTGCTGGTTGAGATCTACGTGATGTCAAGACGACAACCTTACGCTTTCAAAACACCAGCCCTGCAGTCTGTAGCCACTTTGCAAGAGGCAGAAGTTTGATTTTGATCTTTCAGCACTGAATAACACGCACAAGCAGAGTTGTTGGCCAAAGTCTGTCTAGCTGTACAAATGATGCACATCATGATATTACACTGTGCTTAAAGTAGAGGTACATAATGCAGCTGTATTAATAGCAAACATTTATCAAAAGTAATGACGTTAAAGTGAATCACAGGGTATTAAAAATACTTCTCAATTTTTCTCAAGCGCTGATCTATCTTCTTAAATCATTTAAGCTGTAAGGTATCAATCACCAGCTGCCCAATTTCCTCACAGGGCTGCTAGACAAAAATATTGTCCTGCACAGTCTTCAACAAGTACAAGGGAGATATATTTCTTAGTCATAATTAAACAGCTCCATTAGTAACAATTTTAACAGTTGTATTTCCATCTCAGAAATTTTTAATAAATGTTTCCACACAACATCCTTGTGAGGAAGGGAGGAATTCTTCATCCCGAGGACAAACACTGCACCAACCAAACACAGTCCCTTGCATTCTCAGCCCAGTGCTTTACTGCAAACTTCCTTCTTTCCTGGTGCTGCATAATGATACTGGCCTTCCCAAAAGGGACATAATTTTGTCAAAAATGTTGTAAGAGAGACAGCATTAGTTCCATTTTTTATGTATGTGTTTCTTATGAAACAGGGAATAAAATGTCAGTTTTATAACAAGTTAAGAATAGAATGCATGCTTTTCAAAATTGTATTCACTTCTTTTACACACTTCATCCAATGCATTTATTTTATCATTTCCTATATTTACTGGAAATAAGACTAGACAGAAGCCTACCTAGAAAACATTGACTAACCTCAATAAAAATATTCCAGCTTTTTAGACTTGCAATAAAATAAATATGATCAAAAATCAGCTTTACAAAAGGCTAGCTGAGCTAAATTAATATATAACATGATATATTTATAATGTTATATAAAATATATATTATTATATATAATGAGTCATTATATTAAAAGCAAAGTTGCTATAATGGAAAAATAAACTTTTCATCTACTCAAGCGCAACGTGAAGTAAGGTAGGGACAGAAGGTAAACTCTCAGCTGTTGTAAATTATCACAGCTCATGGAAGTTTGCCATTTTACACCTTCTGGGGAATCTGAACTTCAAAATTATATATCACTTTCTTTCCAAGTATCTCAAAGCAATTTATAAGGAGTAAAACTCGAGCTTCTCTGAGTGAAATGTACATTTCAACCATTTTCCTAACATGGGAACTAAGAGAGAGAAAAATTAAGTGATATGACAGAAGACAGCTGACACAACCAAAATCTTCTGTCCTCTCAAACTGTCCACAACTGAGTGTCTTTACTCCACTACCAAAATCCTGTGGAGATCTTTGTGTTCCATGCCACAGAGCAAAACCTGGTGAGGTGCAGGTATCTGAAACTGAGGAAAAAACCAGATCCCTAAATATCATCTGACAAAAGTATCTGAGACATTTTTGCAGCTGAAAAGTATGTGTCACAGAGGTAATAAAACACTGCATTTTGTCTTAACCTTCTTGGAGCAGCAAAGACAAAACTATCCCAGTGTGCTTCAAGAGAAATGTGTTCTTGCGTGATCAAGTCCTCAAACCACAGACTTGTTTCCTTTACAGTCATTTGGAGCTTCCCTACAAAGGCAGATCTACAAATGTGCTTCTTGAACCTAACTCATTCTTCTGCTGTGATGGAATGAACAAACAAGGCCCAGTGCAATGACACCCCGTATGTACCATTGTGTGCTTAAAACCTGTATGAGCTAGCGTGCAGTCTCTTTTGCAACAGACTTTACAGTCACCCCCCTACTGACAACCACTCTATTTTCCTGTGCACTGCAATGACTGTCACACCTGGGAGCATACACAAATAAAATAAATGAGCTGGGATTGATCACACTGGAAAGGCTTTCCTTACTCATGCAATCAAAATAAATTTTGTTTTAACAAGATTATCAGAAAGGAGTGTGGAGGGTGACAATCTATTCAGAGCAAAGCAAAGCAACAAAACCAAACCCGAAACATGGCACCTGGAGATAGAACCTTGCTTTTTCCTTTCAAAAAGGTCCAGCCACAGACAGTTAGAAACAACAAGCAAGTCCCTCCACCACAAACGTTCCTAAAATGTAGCTTCATAGTTTACTAAAACTAATGGAGCCTAACAGATCTGCATTTCTGAAAACTGGATCAAATGGCAAGAAGTTCTGAGGTAACAACTTCTTGCCATCCATTTTCTAACTCATCACAAAATACTCAAATTTGGACCCTCAATCATTTGTTGTGATGGTATAAACCAACTTTGTTAGATGCTTTACCTCTGTCTGATAAGTTTTTCTGAAGTTGCAATGAACAGAAGCTTATCTCTTCATAAACACAGCTGTCTAACTAGGGCCCTTAACTGTGGTTTGATTTCAGTTTAAAGAGATCACAGTTTACAATACGATTTCTCTTTTCTCAGAGTGAGGACAGAGCACATGGGAGATGGATGAAAAGGACCTCCCCAGCAGTCATCACTTCAAAATCTAGAATTGGTCATTTTTATTTTTAAAGGAAACATTCAGGCTGACATCAAATGCACTGAAAATTTGCACAGCTACATTCAGCATTAAAATAAGTTGTCGTTATGTAATTATAAGCGGAAATTACAATCTTCCAACATCTGATACACTGTTTTTATTGCTATTCCTCTCCTGTTATTTTTCCCCCTGAAATATATTTTAGAAGTATAGTGGCTCTCTATGGAGACAGACAACTACAAGCTTTCATCAGTAAAAATTGTTAGAGAATGAAACAGGCACAAAATCGAAAAAATTCTGTAAGAATGCAATTCAGCTCTGTGAAAATTAGTCTAAATGATTCTTGAATGTAGAAAGATTCCTATTCCTTTCTTCCCTATTGTTAGGGTATAATTTTCTATGGATTTAATAGGCAAATCCAACAAATCACATAAAATGTATCATTTTCTATAATAATCTTGACAATAGCTATGCAGGACTTGTATGTCATTAATATCTTAGGTCACACACAAAAATGTACATCAAAATACATATTCTCCTTGGTTGGTTTATATATATGTATGCTCTCAACATGCCATGTTACTACAAAATCACCAAGGTCAATTTTTCCAAGTGAAATCACCAGGTGGTTTTATTATTTTTTTAAATGAGTGCTATCAGCAGCACCTTCACACGAACTTTGTTTCTGGTTTGTTCTGCTTTACTATCTTAATGAACCAACTAAACCCTCTGACAAGAACAGTGTCAGCTTACCCTTCTGGGTTTCACAGACAAAAACTGAGTGTCCCCTACTTTCTCCCATCCACTTCACCCCTGCAGTCATCAAATGTTAGCCACTGAAGTCCACATTACGCATTAGTAAAGCTGATTCAACTCTGAAGCTCTGCGGGAACCTCATTTTAACACAGATGACCCCACTAATATTAACTGTGGGAACATTTAGGTCTTTTCCTGTCAGTAGACAATTTACTTCTGCTTTCTCAAATCCCAGGAAGACTCAAGAGGCCAGCATGACAACAACAAAGCTACATATGTATTTTAAGAATTGGTATTTCTTTTGGCTGATTTTTCACAAAGGGATATTTTTCTCCCATTGCTTTTTTAAATACAAAAAAACCCAAGCAAGTACACTAGCAGAAGCTCACTCGGCTTTTTTGGGAATAGTTTCCCTTTTAATCAAATCACATCTTCTTAATGATGTCAATTTTATTGACTTTGATTTAATCCCCACATAATGGGCTTCAAATTAATGCCGGACTCATTATTTTTAATTTATGAGCAAATTTTTCAAAATCAACTAATTGTTGTAAGAATGTTATTTCTTTTAAAAAGTGACTTAAACACAGCCACATTTGTAAATACATTTCAGATCCCAAACGTACCTCATGAATTGGGAATGTCAGAGCTTCCCTACTACAAGATTAAAACAAACACAAATTTATTATTTAAACTGACTAAATCACATCTGAATCAAACTGAAACAACTGCAATTGCTAAAAGGCGAACCTCATAAAATTCAGACCTGTATGGTTTCACATGAGCATTACAACAGGCTCCACCCTAAAGGAGCAGTTTGAAAGCTTTTCAGCACAGATTCTTACTTCAGAAACTGTGATCATTCGATCTGTCATTACTATCCCACATAGACCTCTACCTTGGAAGCCACTTCACAGTGAGGCTTCTTAAGATCTTTTTGACAAATGTATTTGTCGTAATTTCTTCCATTTCTCCCTGGCATGAGGGAGTCCAAGGTGATCAAAGGAGTATAACGGCCCTTTGTCATAAGGCAATGAAAGCCCCAGCTCTGCAGCTCACTTGCACATCCGGAAGCTGCCAAAGGGTATCGCTGTAGGAGTAAGCAAGGTTGTGCAATAGTGTTACTGCTTTTCCATCCCCTTGCCTCCTCACCCTCCTGGCGCCACTAGTGTCCCGGTCCTGGGGCAGGAGCGATAGCAAGGGACAACAGCTAGCCAGATCTCAGCAGTCATGCCAAACTAACCCACTTAATAGCAGGTCTAGACATATGAGCGCAAATTTACTTCATCCAATTTTACACACTTAGTTTAGGTACTTAACCCCAAAACTGCATTCTAGCTACCTTAACATATTGATGACAGATTGTATGGTTTTAGACAACCTGGAATTCAATTTTGTTTCTCCATCTTCTTTGGGTCCATAGTTACAAATAGAAGTAATGCTTCTATCAGCTCCCAAAGGAAAACTTGTTCAAATACAGAGCTGGGAATTCTCAAAAGAGCTTCTCATCTTCTATCATTTTCCACAAGCTTAAATCCAACAGAAACAGTGTTAAACAGGTTTCCTGGGATTTTGAAAGAGTAGAGATTGCTAACATCTGTATCTCTGGATGGAAGACATTAACCAAGATAGTAACAACAGACTGCCTCATTTGATCATCCATGATATCTGCGGGTTTTAGACTATATATGTTGTTCTCTTTAACTTAAAAATGAAAGAAAGGTGTATTTCCCACCACACCTGGCTTTCACAACAGCCTGAGCAACTATATTTTATGTAACCATATACCACACATTAATACAATTATACTTCAGTTAATCTCTGACATATCAGTGCCACAAAGAGCATAACAGTCCACACAAAACCCACCATAACAGATTAATTCAAATGCAGAATGCAGTATCACAAAATCAGTCTTGCTGTGTGCACACTTTGCTGTCCTTTTTTGGTTTTCTAAATCAGTAACACGCATCCATTGCTTAGCTGAAGAAGTGACCGAAATTCAAGAGTTGTGGGCACAGCAGCCTTCCTAAATACTGGTGAGATGTTCTGTGCACTTCTGAAGTTAAGCTGGGATAAATAAGGTGAGGTGCTATTACTGTAGGACACCAAGGCAAAAGTAATGTTCTCCAGTAATTCTCTATTGCTCACAGCAATAGCAGCAAAATAATCAAGTTTTCCAATTGGAACTGACATATATATATAAAAAAAAATTAGAAGAATACACAGTTGCTTCCCATATAAATCTAGTTTTAATATAGAAAAACCCTGTCTGTACTGCTATACTTGATAAATATCAGTAACAAGATTAGCAAACATTCAAGAAATAATAGGCTGAAACTTTCAAAAGTTCTGAAGAAAAACATATATAAAGTTCACAAAACTTTACAGTAAATGACAAGATTAAGAGCCTGTAAGATTTAAGCTAAAGCAGACAAAGAGAAAAGGTGCTTCATTAAGTAAGGTGAGAGTGCCAACAGGGGCAGCATTCATTTTCACTGTAAGCCAAAATGCCATTACTATTTACAAATGACGCAGAAATTGTATCAGGAAAAACGTGCATGACCTGAGCATACCAGCAGAGCAGAGTGTGAGATTCAGCTGCCGCCATCCACTGCCGCCATCCACTGTAGCCTGGCGCAAACCCTACCTAGTCTGTAGCTCCAGTGGACACTGATCTTCTTGCAGATCCTGTGTGACAACTGCCAGCTTGGCCTATATATAATGGATACCCTACCAAAAATGCTGCATGTACCTATGCTTGTAAAAATTAATCCCACACAAATAGTCTAGAGAGACCATAAGAAGTATTACCATTGCACATAGTCAATTCAGATGAGATACCTGTGATCATGAGGATTAGCCTTAGGAAAAGGAAACCTACATCCTGTCACACTTTATGTTTTCACACCGTTTTTATTTGAGGGTAACTACGTAATCTTGCCTGCAGCTAGTTATGATACACAGTGCAACCATCACCGATCCAGCACAGTGGATACTAGATTTCAAGGGTGGCTCTTTGGTGCTTTTAGGTAGACTACTCATGAAAAAGGTACTAAAAAGAGGGTGAAAACACAGCAAAACACACATGGGCCATATGCTAATTTTCCCATACAGCATCTCCAATTCACCTCAGCCTTGATAAGCGAACTCCTTTTTTCTCTTGATGAGAAGCTGACAGCCACATTTTAGTATGGTGGTTTTCTACTTAAGGTAAATACCCACTAGGGACAAGCATTAGACCACCAGACATGATTTCACTTATTGCCCAAGAGAGCACTTAAGCTTATTTCTTGAACAGTGAAAGGCTAATATACTGTTTAAACACAGCATTGATTACTGAGATGCTTTTCTTCACTTACTACTTTATGTCATTACTTGCTTTGCAGTAAAACTTAAGTTCACTTTTAGCAAGGCACTTAGTCCACATTTCATCAAAACATATTTATACACCCCTGAGAAACATTCATTTTTCTCTCTCCATATTAAAAATTGCTCTACAGAATCAAAAGGTTGACCGAAAAAAAAAAAAAAAATCAAGTACTGCACTGAAGGAATGGCAATCTTGTGCTGGAACACGACAACCCACTGTGGAAACTGCTGTTCTGCAAAGGAAAATGTGGGTATTACTGGAGATGTATGGAAGATGTCTTTGGGCCTGTCTTCAGCAGAGAACTGTTCCATCATAACAGCCTGCTATAATGCGTACACTGCAAAATTTCCTACAGTACTGAACTCTGTGGGATTTCTGCTGGAGAATACTTTTGGCCCTCCACAAATGCCACCAGGAGATTCAAAATGGAGCTCAAGTATAAGAAAAGGCCATTGAAAATAGGGTACTTTATTCTCCCTTAGAAAAGGATTAACAGGGCTGTAATAACAAAATTGGATTTATACATTTATTATTTTTATTAAATAAATAATTAACAACTCATATTGACCTGTAACACTGTAGTCTTCCTGTCTTTTATTTTTCTATTTATTCAAGCAAAGACACTTCTCTAATACAGAGACCAAAGATTGATTTGGCACATCACATCCACAATAACAAAAGGAATAACTAGTGCTACACTTTCATATATGGAAAATCTACTTTACAAACTTGTGTTCACAAGTTGCACACAAGGAAGTTAACATGACTGGACTGTCTTAGGAGCCTAGACCAGGAAAAGACTCAACACTGTTGAATGCTTTCTAGCTGAATAAACTACTCATGCAGTTTTATCTACCAGTTTTTCCTAGATTCCTTGCTAATTAGTTGATTACCAAGAAACTGAGTTGCATGCCAAAGTAAAAAAAAAAAAAAACCAAGAAAAAACTCCTAATCTTAACTTCAGAAGTATTGGCAAATACTAAAATTGATCTATTTGTAATGTTAGCTGTTTAAAAAATATATATATCCTCTAACAACCTACTTAACCAGTAGCAGAGAAGGGAAAAACTAATCTATATTGATCTCATATTAAGATTTTTTTGCCAAGTGTGATTTGTGATTTCACCTGGATCAAGTGCAGAATTTAATACAGTATAATTTGACCAATGTACTGCTGGAAAACAGAATGATCCAGTAGATACTTCTATCTGTAACTATTACTATGATCCTTGAAATATGAATATTTAAGCTTCATGACACTGAAGTTTTTAATAACAAACATGATAAGGCATAACTATATTTCACCTGAGGCTAACATCAGTTCTTTACTTAAATCTTCAGCTTGTTTTCTACTTGCTAAGGTTTCAACAAGAAGCCCTCTACTTCTAGATTTCTGTGACAATACGTTCTATCTTACAAGGTTGGTTACCTTTTCAATTATCAAGGGAAAGAATTCATCTGCTTCCTTAAAGTAGAGCCAATGAGCCTTTCAAGTAATGGCCAATTATGAAAAGATTCACTTTTCGCTTCATGATAAACTAGACATTTATGTCCTCGTCACGACCGTTTCCTGTGAAAAAAAGAGTGTGCTGCACAGCTCATGACGAAGAGGAAAAATACTAAAGAAGTTCCTTTTTTTCCTCCAACTTCTTCAGAATTCTTCCTTGATATTCTTCAGATTTTTATTTAATCTTTTCTTCCATGCCACTGCTTTTGAGTTTACTTACTTAATGCAGCCGATAAAGCACAAATTTCATATATACAAAATAATATTTCATAATCTCACATGCTAGTAAAATGTAAAAATTCAATATGAAAACAAATCCTACGTCAACTAATAATCACTGTTACTGGCTTAGCCTAGCTAAAAAAACCCTAATGATGAAGGCTAGTAAATTGTTCCAATTTCACAGCCTATGAAGGTTTTCTGGTGGGATTTCTTTTGTTGTTTGTTTGTTTTAAAAGAAATACACCATCATATTTCTTGTCCATTGTCTCTGCTAAAAATAAGACACCTACATCAAGCCAAAGAGTTTCATAAGATTTTAAGAGGTAAAAAAAGGAATGAACTTTGTCCACTTTACCCTGGTTTGGAAGTCACATTTTTCTATCTGAAAGAATCAATAGGAATGAATGTAGTACTCTACATTACTCCATGTCCTTGTATACTGCCATTAATATTACTGTTTAACGTTCTCAAACTTGTTTTTTCAAGGCTATATTTCACCATATTCACTAAAATTGGGCAATTGTGAATTGGTAGTCTAACAAAAATCCAAGATGTGCCAGATACAAGCTGCAGTCACTTCAGTTTAAATCACATCCAAGCATCAGCGTACGCATCTTGATCAGTTAAAATAATTGCCTTAATCTTTATGTGCATTAGGATCAAATCACCAAGTGGACACTGGGAATTTAAACTACCGAAAATAACTGTACTCTGCAGACAGTGGCACCCTTTCCAGACGTCATCTGAGGGAAGCTTTAATTTTGTGCTTAGGACTTCGTGGGAGCCCTACTACTAAAGGTGCTTTGGAGACACGCTGAATTCATATTGCTGTAACACACATGCACATGTGTATGCAAGAAGCCACACTAGTCACAGGTAAGACAGACAAATCAAATGGTAGCATCCCCCCATCAGCTTTTCTATTATCTGCCCCACTTTGTGCCAATTTCCTCCAGCTTCCCCAACACCTCTTGCTTTGCTGTTCTTCCTTAAGACATGGGATGGGAATTTGTCAAAGTCAATGAGCACTTTATTACAGTGAGAGTGCTCAGTAATGAACAATTCAGCAATTTAATGAGATTCTGTAGATCTGTCTCCAGCCTGTCCATCAAGTTTCACTTCTATAAAGCACCCTGACACTAATCCTCTGGCATACCCAATCTTCACCCTGGGCTGAATATTAGATTCTTCCATGCTATATTGCATTACCACTATAACCTTAGCAAAAATGATGAACTTAACTACACTTGAGGCAATATAGCTGGTCTGATTTGATTTTCTTCTATTGGGTTGACTATGAGGGAATTATTTATTTACTAAGATAAAGCAAAAATCCAGTTTCTTATTGCCTTCTGAATGCCTAAATTGGTGAATATTTATGTGTCTTTTAATTCATTCTGGGGACCTGGAATATTTATAAATATATATTTATTCCTGGTTGTACAGACTGAATTAAAGAGACACATGCATGTTTTGCCTGCAGCAGAAAACTACTTTAAAAAAAAAATTCTTCGGAACAGCATTAGTAACCTTTAGAGAGGCAATTATGATAACACTTAAATGGACAGTGTGGAGTTTGTTGTCACTCAGAAAGCAGCATATTACCTATAAGTATCTCTCCCCAGTATGACCCTGCAACAGAAACAGAAGCTTTGTCATATTTGCCTCATGAAGTGTTCATTGTCTGGAGTGTACACAATTAGGAAAATTATTTCCAAGTTCTTCCTGCAGAACAGGACAATGACACAAGATTTAAAAACTCCCGCCTCCCAAACATTGTTTCAGCAGGTTACAGAGGGCATATTACTCTGGATACGCTTGCTCATTACTGAGCTGGCACTAAGTTGTACTTGTATGGCTTTCTGTAGCAACTTTTCTAGTAAAACTATACCAAGGCATGTAGCTAGGAGATTTCACTGACCCTGCAGAGAAATTATGATAAAACCCAACTGGCCGATCAGGCACGCCCCATACGTGAACTTCTACATCAAAACCTTTTCTGATATAGGGAATATGGGCTAGGACTCCAGAGTCCTGTGCCTAAAAAAACCAAACCAAATTCACTATCATGGGTTGTGTGCTGCAGGTTCTGTTATACAGACACCCTTCAGAGACTAGGACAGAAAAGTCTAACTTTATATTAATATTTGCAGAAAATACTATCTTTGTAAAATACTCCATAATCTAATGTTTTGGAAACAAATATGCCAGTTACCAGACTGAAGGGTTGAGTTACATCTACATAGTGTCTTTATGGTTTGAAGAGCTTACCAAGACGTTTTAATTTTTTAAGAATAAGTACTTTGTTGCTGCATGATGTTACTAATCCACAGAACATGAAGTGCCCCACACATGAACACATTTTACACTTTGAGAAAATGATGGTATATAAATGAAATTATTTGCCTGGAATAATCCAAAAGATAAGTAACAGGGATTGAAATATAAATCAGTCTTCTGACTCTCAGTCTTCTCTGGACCAATATAACACACTTCCTAAAAAGAAAGCACGGGTTTCTTTCAAGCAAGTTACATTCTACCGTGAAATACCCTGAAATACTTTCCTCTGTAAAATATGACAGCACAAAGAAAACAGAAAGTGTTTGGGTAACCAACACTGTAGAGATTTCCTTCCACTATATTGTAAATTGCAATTTTTACAGGCATATGATGGGAATACTTCCAAGGATAGATTTTGGCTTAGTTTTTGTGTTTCCCTTTACAGGCTACGTGTTTTTTTCATATTGGGTTCACACACACACACATACACATACTAAAGGTCACAACATAATGCTTTGATCTTGTTAATATCATATGGCTAGCAACCTGGCCCTTTTCTAGATCCAGCTTTTTTAAAGGAAATGATCACCATCTCCAGCTTCTTCCTGCAAACCTTCCACTAAAGCCTCCACTCATCTCTGAGAGAGCAGCCTCTGTGTTGATTATCTAATTTGCTTCAGGCAAAGTCAGCTGTGGTGGCCTAAACAATTTAAATGACTACTGAAGTTACACAGCTAAGTTTATCTGAAGTGAACTGGAATGACTGCAGAAGCAAGTTTGCCACCAGGCTTGTGGCACTAGCCTCACCAGAGGCAATGCTAATTGAGTGGCATGCATCAGCCATCTCTTCCCACCAAGAAAGTTGGATCTGGAAGAAAATCTCTGGCCATATCCAAGTAAAACAAGTTAAGCAGTAAGACAAATTTCTCTTTCAAACAAACTAATTGCATTAACACAACACAACATTTTTTGAATTTCATGTAAAAATTTCCCTCAGTTGTTATTCACAGGTTTTGCTCAAGTGCTTATCCTCCCTTGAGATTGCTCCAGGGTTTCAAAACAACAGATTACTGCTACAGTTTATAGAGTATCACACATTCTACTTGTTCACCAATCTCCTTACCTGCCAGATTTGTTCTTCACTGAGTGAAGTGAGTCTATCACTTTTAAAAACCTCTCGAAGGAGACAGTATGGGAGTGCCAGAACTTCTTCAGGATGACTCTTCAATAGCTCAGACAGATGTTTTACTAAGAAGTCAACCACTGCATTCTCCAACAAAGTGAGGTTGAAGAGGTCCGCGAGCTTATACAGGTCCAAGTAATTAAAACTATTTAATTCCTAAATGGGTGAAGCAAACAAAATATGTCTCAGAAAAAAACCCCAACCAAAACAGAGAACAGAAAATCCCACAGGTCTCAGATAATGAAAAAAGGTTTTTCTTTTGGAGCTGTAGAGAAGGAAGGCAATATAACTTGAAATTAATTAACACAGCCTCATTCAAAATGTATGTGTAAATGTTACCAGTGTGTATGCAAATATATATGATAGTACTAATTTATATTGCAACTGCTAAGGTTATATATGCATAAAGCATCTGTAAGAACTATGGATTAGTATGTAATATAATAAACCAGCATGATTTATACCGTATGACAAGAGCTCGCAGGATTTAACAAGTGGATTAAAAAATGCATTTGTTAACTACAATGGTTTGTTACAAAGCAATTGTTTGTTCATTATTTACTATTTTGATTGAGCTAGAGCACCTGTGTAGTACAACTTTTAGTTCTATGAAACCTCACAAAATAAGAGATGCCGAACTACATTTTTTTACGTATAAATTGATCTTCAATGAACAGATAAACCCTTCTTTTCCAATCACTGACATCAACCTCTAGTGGACGCTGGCCTTGTATTCTTTCTCCACCTCCTTCTAGCAGCAGAAAATCTGCAGAGACAAAAGCTACAGTAACTCAGGGCAGGAAGTTTCTTCCATCCTGGTAACAAATAACTTACGTTTACAGGCTAATGTTTTCAACTTGGCATCCCTTGTATATTAGTGTCTGGACAGCTAATTAATTACTGCTATTCTAGACCACACCACTCCCTTTTAGGAGAGAGGCCAAGAATTCATCCGTATTTGAGAAAAGCACCCAGGACATCTGGGAAATATGTATGTTTACCCATTTTCTCTGTTCTTGCTGCATGCTCACACCTCTCCTCTCCCCTCCACAATCCTGGGTTTCATCTTCCAATTTACCGCATTGCTCCCTATCAGCTGCCTTCTCCTTGACCAGCTCCATGTGTGAAAATGACAAGAAGTCTTGTCAGTTTCACTTTGCCGGTTAGTTAACATAGGGACTAGAGCAGGAAAGAGAAACAGACTAAATTAAGTCAATTTCACTTTCACTGCTCTGCTGGATGGAATGGCAACACCAAATGAAACTGACAAGAAATCTTGTAAATGTCAAATGAGCTGCACGGCTGGCAGATAGAGCAGAGCAACAGGGAAGATGGGAAAGTGCGAAGAGGGTTTTTTTTGGAATGTTTTATGGACTACATCTTGAACGTGTGAATTGGGTGGCTGTCCCAATGACTGTGGAGCTGTTTATGCATATGCAATGGAGAGTGGAGAAAGAATTTTTTTCACCTGCTTAGAGGAGTCAGTACTGGAAGAAACTGAATCAAATCCCTGTGGAGGCTCCTGCTTGTTACATAATCTCCCAGTCTGATCGGTGCACCTTTCCTAGCAGAGTTGCACACTAAAGATAAATCCGACCCATTATCTACTCAAACTGCTACATAGGAATTTCACATTGTTTTCTTGGATGAACAAAGAAAAGCTCTTGACATTGTCAGAACAAGCACTAACAGCTATCATCCCAAAAGCCACAGATATTCTAGTGTCAGTTCCTCCTCACACTAACATAAAGGAGGTAAAGATAAATCCTTCCGAATTGCTGAAAGAAAGAGAAAGGAACGAATTTTGCATGAGAAGTATCTGGTCTGTGTGCTTGCTCAGTGACTTAGTATCTGCAGATCACAGGTAGTACCTCACTCCACCACTTGTGTGATGGCCATGCAATGGTGGCAACAACACACAGGAGCATAATCTAAGTAAACATCACAGCATTTGACAAGCAACAACCATGATATATTGTCCCTAGTTTGGAAGATGATCTTTTCAAAGAATTCCCTGATTGAATGAATGCCAAACATCCAGAAAGAAATTTAGAAGAGCTCAGTGTATATTTATTGAGCTCTTTTGTAGTCAACAGCTATATCTGGCGAGGATAAAAATAAACAAATAAATAAACAAGCATTGTGATCTGAGGATCAACAGCCCAACTAGGCTTTATCAAACCCCACTAAGTGTGAATGGGGAAGAACAGATGGCTTTTGGTGGACTTCAGAAGAGGACAATACTGGGGATAACATAATAAAAATCTTTCCTCACTAGAGAGAAACAGTAATATGACACACAAAAATGCAGTCTTCCCCTGAAAAATCTTCACATTTTCAGTGAAATCTGAAAGACACTGGTAAGTCTTCATTTTTTGTTTGGGTATTCTTTATGATCCCCCCAGACTCCTCTATCCCCTCAAATCTACATCAACTGAAGTTTTTTATGAAAGCTGTCATACAATCGAAGAGGCCAAATATACTTACGGATGGATAAATAAACTCTCACCGCTTGTTTATTTACAATATTTTTTTTTATTTATATGTGTTCACTTATTTCAGCTGCTTATTTATTTATGTGTCTTTATTTATTTATTATGGGGGTTTATTTGTTTACTTATTTTCATTGGTAAGCTTCAGGTGATTTTTGATGCTTCACCTAACATAATGTGTTAGTAACCTGCTGGACTTATGGTTTACTGCTTGATGAATATTGCAAGTATATTTTGTTAAAACTGGTCTTGGCCTGTAATCAGAAATAGTAATTTCTGGTTTTGTAAGGTTAGAGTTGATCTACAGGTTTGTATTTTACTGCCAAAGCAGCAAGTAGTGCACTAGCTTTTACAGATGAAAATTATCCCTGTCATACCAATATTCAAATCAAAATTATATAGTACAATACATTACTGTCTCTGTGATGATACTAGAGGGCAAAAATGTCATGCTGAGATTGGATGATGTATACCACAGATCAGATAACCTAGCTCTTCATATGTGCTAAGACTTTCAGAAACACCAAAATGCGGTATATATGTTAGTTGCAAGAAACCCGCACCTCACCTTCTAGCTTGAAAAAAAAAATCCAATAGGGAATAACAAAATCACTGTCAACTCAGTGTGATTTGAAGAGATTTTCAAACTAAACCTTTAATCGAATTAAAAACTTTGTTAAAAGATGGAATAGGTTACTAAAAGGAAATTTAGGTGCAGTCATGAATAAGGGTTCTGGCAGTCTCTGTTTTCCACAGATTTTATTATACTGTGTTAAAAGAGCAGCTACAAAAATTAAAAGCCATGTGCAGCTTTCTTCTGGTACTGTATTGCAGCATGCTTTCTTTAAAAACAGGCAACACAAGACAGGTTTATGTAAATTCTTGAAACTTTTAATCTTTTTTTTAATAAAACTTTTTAATATATGCCACTTATCTTTTTTGAACTGAAGGATGAAATATGAACACAAGCAGAACTGTCACTAACAGCTGAAGAGAATTAGGGAAAGGTAGTGATCCTATCTCTTCTAATATGATGTATGTTACGCTGCTGAAACATGTTCAGACTAAGATTATATATACAGGTCTTACAACTAACAGTTGAAATAGTTCTAAAATCTCACATACAACTCAAACCAATTTAATAAATTGGCCAAATTATTTATCAATGTCTACTTCTAAAATGAGAAACTATATTTGACCCTATGCATACTACTTACTATCCATCTCCCTGCTTCTCCTCTCTCTGAAGTAAGAGAATCTATTGTTCTACACTACTGGTCTTCTGATTCAGTAGTATCAACCTTTGGATGCCAAATCAATTTAACAATGAGCTGACATTTAAAACCCTCATAAAAGAAAATAATTTTCCAAACAAACATAATCTGAAAGACAACAATATTAAATATTTGAAATAAATTATGTGACATTGTCCACATTTTTATACAGAAGTGTATTTTAATATAGAGATATGATAAATTGTCAAACAGGAAAAATAGATATAAACATTGTATTCAAATTACTTCAAAATCCATCTTTATTCATTTGTACTTTAAAGAAAATTGCCTTGCACAAGCCACAGAAAAGGAAGTAACAGATTGATAAATTAGAGTTAATCATAACCAAGTACACAGCAGACTACTATATACCTCTATTCCTCTGCTCCGTGTTATAAATAGTAGAAAAAGCACAAGGAGAACTAAGGGGAAAGAATGCATTTCTTTATGACCTTATTTGAAAGATAAACTCCTTGGGGAAATACAATTTATTCAGATTATCAAGACCCTGCTGTGCAAATCTACAGTCTGGGAGCACACTACAGAGATCAAACAATATTTACTTTATTCTGTTGGGTATAAAAGCTTTTAATGAATGCATAATTAAGACAGAAAAAGTATATACAGCCTTAGAATTCCACTGCCAAGCCAAGCCATTAATATCCAAAGAATCGTACCCAGTTGTAACTCCACCTGCTTCCTATTTAGATTACAACACGGTTATAAATCAAGGTATTAAACAACTAGCCTTGCTGCTATAACAGAGAAGAGTTGCATGTTGACACTACTTCCTCTTTTCCTAAAAGGGGTTCAGCCTCTTTAAAGCAAAAAAGGAAGTGTGAGGTCTCTGGGACAGGGACATGTTTATTTAAAATCCTTAAACAGCATCTAGCACAACAGGGTCTTGACCCTACGTCCTCCAGGTTCTCTGCTATGTTAAATACTATGAACCAGCTGCACCATTCAGAAAAAAGCCTTGACATAAATCATAGCAAAGACAGACTCTAAATAGATAAGGGACAGTAAAAAAATTAAAAATTGTAGTGACAAAAATGTACTTATCTGACAACAAAAGGGAACAACACAATTGTAAGAGAAAAGAAATCCAGTTTTGTTGGTTCTAGCTCTTCCTTTCTGTAACAAAAGTTCTCGTTCTGCAAAACCTCACATATTTACCTAATAACTAACAGATCATGCACCTACCCAACAGCACAGCAGACATGCACATTCGATACTAAGCACAAGCAAAATTACTTCAAAAACGGTGTTTTAAATCTTATTTGAAATTTGCCTCCATTAAACACCAAAGCCATCTAGTTGAACCGTGAAAGACATTTTGCTGAAGCCTGGTCCACAGTGGAACAGCTGGGTTAGAATTTTGCAATGTATAAAACTGTGTTCACATTTATTACAAGATCAGTGCAGACTGTAAATATATTTATAAGCACAGTAAAGGATGACTTCTTAAATGACTCATTTTATAAAATTAATTTTTCTGGTATATCACTGCTTTCTCAACACTTCTCGTAATTCTTGCTTTTGTTTCCTGTTTTAAGCATGAACAGTTATTTTGTGTTCTTGCTTTTATTTCAAAGTAGGTCTGGGGCTAAGTACAAGAGCAACAATATCAAAGCATTTCAGCCTTATTGTTTTCCCTCTACCCTATGCGAATTACTTTCCCTTCTTACTTAGCATTTCCCTAGATCTGCTTTGTTTTCAGGTTCAATCCTGCTGGCTGGTGCTAGTGCGCACGCTCTTCGAAGGCATGGAGGAAGCCTGTGACATTCACAAGCACAGTGGAAAGAGATGATTGCTCACATGATGAGACAGGTGTGGTCTTCAAAAAAGAAAGTGACACATGCCATATGCAGATACTCAAAAGTAAAACCAAAAAAAAGGAAATATCTTCTAGAATCTCAGATAGATTAATCTAAGTTATAAAATAGCACAAATATTTTCAAATGACAATCCAATTTAAGTGACTCTGATTGTACATTACATACATGATTATGTGCATCACTGAAAGAAATATAATGAAACCTGAAGTCTACACAGTTAAAAGTTTCATGGTACCATTGGAACAACCACAGGTAAGGTTCTGCAGAGTTTTCAATAGCTGCTTTCCCCTGCTAAAGAGATGCTGCTGTGAGAATATTTTTTTATTTTTTAATTTTTTAAACTGCACCTAGCACAAAAACTCCCCAAATGAAGCACTTCACACCTCAGCTGGCTCCATATTTTGCCGGGTATTCCTGGCAAAGTAACTGTAGCAATCAGTATTATTTAACAAATAAAAAATACAGGGATGAAACAGAACACGGAGATCTCATCTAACCCATCACCTGGCCCTTTTATATGATTTCAGCCAGTAGAAACCCAATGGGAGGATTTAATCAGATTTATCAGTGTTTACAGTTCTTGCCAATTAAGGGAGCCTGTCTCTTCTTCAAATATGCTACAAGGAATGACATAATCCTGCATTCTTTACTCCAGCAGAAATCACAGAATATTGGTACATAGTCTTTACAGATATTTTGTTACTTAATATTTTTGCTAACTCTTCAGTGTTACTAAAGTGCTTGAGGAAAGATGAAACCTACTTGGCTAATCCATCAACCACCAGCAATCTTTTATGGTAAATGTTGATTTTTTTGTTTTTGTTGCTGTTATTGTCAAATCCAGAAAGAGCAAGTTCCGTCCTTTAGAAATCTAAAATTCACAGGAGTAGAAAGTAAAAAATTACTAACCATCAACAAGAAGAATAAAGAAAAATAGGACTGTACAATATGATTGCTTGCAATTCTTTTGCAGACTAGTTTTAACAGTTTAAGGCCATGAGAATACAGGAGCAGAAGTCTATTCCTCTACTATGCTGGACAAGCTCATCACATAATCTTCATCACAGATTAAGAAAGATCCATCTGAAAACTCACTCTGTTCTTGCTCCCAGCTACTACTACAAGCAGGCCTAACTGATCTTGAGACTGTCTCCTAATTTCCAGCTTAATTTGCTCAGTTTATATGCATTTGTTCCTGTGCTAACATTATCTTTTAGTTTTAACAGCATCTGTCTCTCTCCCTGCTCCCCCCTCCCCCGGTATTTATTCCCTTGATATGTTTACTGAAAGCAATCATATTCCTCATTTTGCTAGACTAAACAAGCCAAGCTCTTCTAATCTCCTCACATAAAACAGGCCTTCCTGATCATCTTAGCTGCCCTTTTCTACACCTCTCCCAGTTTGACTTCATTTATTCTTCTGCATGAACAAACTCTTCACAGTACTCATGATTTTTCAGCAGTACCTTGTACACCAGCATTAATACTTCCTTAGCTTTATAAATTACCTTGCATGAAATATTCTAGACTCAAACTGCCTTTTTCTTAATGGTATCACATTAGTAGCTCAAAGCCACCGTATGATTTAATACATGAAAATTCTCTGTAAACTTGATCCTCAAGTGAGGCACAGTAACAGCCCTTCCATCTGCCAAGGCAGGACAGAAATAATATAACATGTTACAAATGGGAATTAAGTATGATACAGTAGATTCTACTGAGGATGCTCAGAAATTATTTTCCAATTGCTTATTTAATTTCTTTCTATATTTGAGTAACAGATCTTGTAATTGTCCTGGTACACACCAGTTACTTATTGGGGGAAACATTATTTCAATAATTTTCTTAAGATCTGTTTCAAAAGTAGGCAGGAATTCCCCTTAATATTCTGAAAAGCAAAGTAAGTTTTAAATCACTATATAGTATGAAAATTTTCAAACATAGTGAAAATATAAATAGAAAATATGCTTCTAATATACAGTACATTAAAGTGTCATTTTTATTCCTAATTCCCATCTCCATTACCAGCATAAAGGGGAGAGTAAGAAAAAAAAAATCAACATTACTGATAAATCTGTTAGTAGATGTATTAAGGTACCTGACAGTTTCCCTTTCCAATGCCTTTTTTTAAAATAACTTACTACTTCACCAACATTTAATCCTTCAGAGCTGAAGTTTTCCAGCCTCACAATGAATCTCTTTAAAATCTCTTGAAAACATGTCACACATTACTAAGAATGAGACTGACAGAAAAAGACCATTGGTCTTTCACATTAAAAATATTCAGGATGGAAATTACCCATAGGAGTCCCCATCACTGTGAAAAACTTCTGTTGACCCCCCTCATCAGCCTCTAAAAAAACCAAATAGTTTGGGCATACTCAGTAATGACGTCTTTGAACTTTGCAGCTAAAATCTCATCCCCTTCTAGCTGCACTGTCCATAATGTATTCCACAGCTAAGCAAGATCCTGTCAGCATCACTGTCCACTGCGAGCCAAATCACAATGACAAAACCTGAAGCCTGGAAGTCCGTTTCGATTGTGCTGTTTAGGATCCACTTTGGAGCCCTGGCAGGTCAGAGAAAGACACTAGCACTTTTAAATGCAGAAGCATGAAAAAAACCCAGACCACAGAACAGAAAAGCAGATCCAGACAGGAACTCCAGAGATAACAAGGAGCAGGAGCAAACAGTACTGGAACCTAGCAGGAGAATTAGAAACACAGTCAAAAGAAGACCTGGCTTCTCAGCAAGGCTGGGTGATAGCTCCTCCAACTGTAGGATAAATGTAATGCATAAATGTAAAAGAACAAGGATGAAGATGGATAATAGCATGATAGTCACTAACTAAAAATGGAAGTCAACACTCGTGATGTATTGCTAAAGAACAAACAGGGAGTATATTCCAAAATTATCAATATACTAATGTTAACACTCTTGGTATAAATAAGAACAGGGGAGGTGTTCATGTGCAAAGAATATGTAATATGATTCAAATAACTGTTTCATAATCTTTTTATGACATTTTATTTCTGGAACATTACAATGATGTATATGTGTGCTCTGTAATAAGCCACTTTTCTTAAAAACCTCTCTCTGCTTCAGAATCCTGGGCAACAGCCTGCCACCAAATGCTTAAGGATTACAGAGCTAATAAACACACTTAAAAATGGAGATTTGGAAAAAAGTAACTGCAGCGAGCAGGACATCTAATATCACCAGATAATGAAACAAACTAACATGTGTGGAATGACAAGTTAATTAACACACAGATTCAAGTCTCAGAAATTTTTGCTGAACCCAAAGCAACAAAACTTTCTCAGAATTTTATGGCAGTATGTGGTACTCTATCTACAGAAAAGCTGAATCCAGTGCACAATAACTCAATACTGAGCATAATTTTGATAGACAAAGCGGAATCAGTCACCAATTTGAAATCAGTAGCTCCTAATGTATTGTAAAAATCACATCACCCCAGCTATCTATCAATGTTTGACTTTTATGAAAGGAATAAGGAGTCAGTAGGGGAACTTTTTTTTTTGAAACCTCAGAAGAGCTCATTTTCCCAAGTTTACAAGAAGTACCAGCAGAATAAAATGGGACAAATTTAACACAAGGAGTATTACAGAAAGTTGAGCATTATAGCATTTCATAAATTTCATATATTACATACTTTTAGTAAGATGCATCTTAGATGGATCAAAGATTTGTTCAATGACAATCTCAAAACAAAGTTATTAATGGTAGGTTATAAAGAAGTGTAACTTTTTCCGGCAAAGTCCTCAAGGAATTGATTCTTGGTCCCACACTGTTAACAGTTTACTTGAACTAGAGAATGGTAATTTTTGCCCACAGAGTTTGCAGAAGACTCTGCAAAAGCAATGGGGTAACAAATTACGGGAATGACAGAATATGAGTATTATCTGGCTTTCCTGGCAAAACAATCACATTAAAAAAAAAATAATATCCAAGGACTAGACACATAGCTAATACAGAAAATATACCAGGCTCTATTCAGAACAACACTTACAGGCCATCAGAAGGCACTAAGAAGCAGTCATAAATAGCAATATCAGTTCTCAGAACAGTACTGCACCAAAGGAAAAAAAACCCAAAAACCTCATGTCATAAAATGCACACCAAGTACCATTCAATAAAAGAAACAAACCCTCCTGCTGCTTCCACATTGCATTTTTAAAGCTACTGCTCAAATATCGGTCCCAGTTCTGAAGTCCACCCTTTAAGGATATGAAAATACTACAGGCTGGAAAACCAACATTGCAAGATTTAATGTGCTCAAATTAGTTTTAAAGAAAGACTCCTGAAGATTTGATCTTGAGCAAAGGTATTTATTAAATGGAAAGAATATATGAAAGCAAAAAATTTCTGAACAAATCTTTGGAAAATAGTTTCTGACTCATGAATGTAGGATCAAAGTTACCGTAGCCACTGGACTAGGAAGTACAGCGCTGATTGCACTACCTTTGTGTGATTAAGAACATTTCACAATGCTGCATTAAAAAGTTACTGCAATAAACCAAGTCTTTTGACAATTGTCCGTACAGGTAAAGGAGGAAATATTTGCACAATTTCACCTCTGAGGGTGTACGGTTTCACATTCCTCTGAAGAGCAAGAGACTTGTGGCAGCTGCAGGAAGATATGAGGGTACTCAGCAGTTAAAAGAACTTGTACGTGAATGACAAAAAGGCAACATATCCATTTTATTTGGAAAACTCTCATTTGTTCAGGTATCTCTATGCTCCTGCACTATCTGACCTCAGCTCAAAAATTACTAAGAAAGTTTTTGCTCACAGCACTAAACCAAGGCAAATTCTCGTTTTACAGAGAAAAAAGGTGGAGAAAAAGAGTAATCTTAAAGATTTCCCATGATGCAGAAGATACAAAAACCAGAACCTCAAACGCCTGGAACACATTCCAGTGCTCTAGTAGTTAGATAATTGTTTTCTTCCCCACCCCCAACTTCAACACAATTTAAAGTTATTTATACAGCTCAATCTCTCAGCAAAATGTCTGTAGCATGTTTTGCATAAGCATTATGTCTCAGTAAAATAAAACCCTCCACAACACTCCATCCCTAAATTTATGCAGTGAAAAGAGCATCTCTCTTTCTCATGGCTAGGAGCTGTGCTGATTAGTAGATTTCCTACATAATAATCAGAACTAATCTTAGAAGGTAAACAGGATAAAAAGTGGTAGTAGTAGTAGTCCACATACAGGAAGTAAAAGAATAAAAAAATATCTGGAAGGAACACTGAATTAAAAGAAAAAAATAAAAAAAGAATTCAGTATGCGTGAGGATCGAGGGGGATTTGCTTGTATGTTAAGCATTATTGACTAGGGATTCACTTATCACTCTCTTGGTCAAAATTATTATAAACTTGACTCTCAAAAATAGAAAACCTAGAAAGGGCAAAGCCCAAAGGTAAAAAATGGACCTTGACTCAATGCCCAGTTTGACATTTCCTTCCTTCCTTCCATGAAGGTTTGACTGACCTTCAGTAGTGTCAAACAAATCCTCCCAAAACTAACATGCGAGTGTTCACACTGCTTTGAAGTGAACATGTTCGAAGGCATGAGCCTTCAAAGATCATGCCAACTTTTGTTCATTTAGTTTCTAGCAGTTCTTGTCAAGAACAAAAAATAATCCCTCATCCCCCCCCAAATCTCAAACAGATAACAGTCAGAATTCCATGCTTTACCACCAAGGCTTTTTTTCCACAGAAAAATAGAAGAGGAAAATATTTAATCAATGCATCATATATTTAAGACATGTAACCAAATCATGAAATTCTCATTGGCTTCAAGATTTCATCGGGAAGACACCACATTTAAAAGCAGAATAGATCATTACAGGCCCAATTTCTAAGTGTTCACAACCACAGATGCTTGCCAGTAGCTCAAAACCATGAAATACATGAAATTAAGCCAGACACCCTTTTAGTGAAAATTGGAAGGGCATTTAGAGGAGGGACGTAGCTCAGTTACTTCAAAAAGAATGTATTTCTGCAGCTAATCTAAGTCACTTGTTTTTAAAAATGAACTAAAGCTTACTGAAAAAGTTTTTAGTCAATGATTATTCCATGCAACATTATAGAAATCAGTAATTTTCAAATTCAGATTTT
This sequence comes from Ibycter americanus, assembly GCA_035590275.1. NCBI lineage: Eukaryota > Metazoa > Chordata > Aves > Falconiformes > Falconidae > Ibycter > Ibycter americanus. The sequence goes on from JAVJGI010000062.1 coordinate 1,545,580, forward strand.
ACAAAGTAATGCTGCTAAATTTCAAAGATTTCAACCACGTCTAAAAGAAAAACGTTAACAACAGCTTATCAAAGGTTACATATACCTAACGCTGTTTGTTTTCCCCCAACCCTGAAATATTCACCACACACGCTGATCATTTTCACTACTTGTTTTATTCCTTTTCAAGAAGTTCCATTAATCTGTTCAACTTTTGATCCAGGGCTGAATGGTGCTATATGAGTCCAGAACTTGATTAGACTTTTTACCAATGGTGTACAATACACATCCAAGTTAAGACTCAAATCAGTATCTAGGTAGTCAAATACTTTCAAGTGTTTAGTTACAGTAAATATTCACTATCAGTCTGTGAGGGTCCTTGACATCACCATTGTATACATCTACCTCCTGCATACTTCAGTTCCCCATAAAGATGGTAATGCTGCAAATATCAGTAAAAATAGTGAGGCAGGCAAAAACAAAATACAAGCACATATAAACACTGATTGGGCCTGTCCCCTAGCTTTATCCATGTCCACCACATGCCATTTCAAGTCTGTGGGAATTCCAATCGCAATGTGTTTTGGGGGCTGAACACACCTGAGGTTACTACAGTACTTTCCCCCATGATAAACAGGTGTGCTTAGATGCTATGGAAATTCAAGGCCTTTTTGCATATATAATTAGAACAGATGTGGCTTATGGTAAACAAGGAGAAAACACTGAAATGGAATTTAGAAAAAAACCCCTCTTTTTAGTGGCTTTGGAAACTTTCACAAAGGTCCAAGTGTATACGAGGAAAGTCCAGCCAATACATTACTACCCCTCTAATCCAGAGGGCACCACAGCTTCTATAAAAATTAATGTAGAGACTATTCCATGTGTTAGCAGCTCAGTTCCTGCTGAACTGCAAATAAAAGTCATGGTTAACATCATTCAAGATCCAATGCCACCTATGCAACTAGACACAATCAGTGGTAGAAATCACAAATTCTGTAAGATTGTTGAAACAGATGGGAATTATAGCAGCAACTTCCTCCAAATTAATAAACAGATGTTTAGAATAGATTACACAGGAAAACAAGCGAATAAAGTTACAAACATTTTTCAGTTTGGAATAACACTTGCAGGACATGACTGATGATTAATAAAGTTGTTGATACTACTAATCTTTAGGTTTGTATCTTTCATTTTTATAATTAGTGAGATGAATGAGGACATTTTATAACTTTCAAAGCTCTGATTGCATATTGGCTGAAGATTCAGTAAGACAGCATGCATACACTTATATTCATTCTGAGTTCAAGACCTGTTCAATACCCTAGGCAGAAATGGAGGTTTTGTTTTAAATAGAATTAGTCTACATCACAATCCTGAGGCAAGATACTGGTCCCTGGCAAATTCTACTCTGATGCAATCACGCAAACAAAACACTGTAAATGATGGAACATGCTAAAATGCTGTTTCATTTACTGCTGCTGAGACCTACGAGAAAACATCAACAGCCTTACATGGAACTTGTTTCCTTCTTTGTGCTCCCCTACAAACTGAAATGGTTCAGTGAAAAACGTTTCTCTATTAAGTACTGAAATAGTGTTTAACAGTAGTTAAAACTAGGTGATAATTTGGGGTATTTAAATTTCTGAAACTACTTACATATACTTTCGGCTTAGGTCATTTTCATTACAAATCTTTCTTCTTAACTAGCAAAACACACTAGTTGAGTGTGCTGTAAGCAGTTCAGAGAGATGGATCAAACGGTAAAGATTAAGCCATCAGAAAAACATGATCTATAACAGCAGTATGGGGAATCAACTACATAGATTCGTATCAAGTTCAGACTTTTTGCCTTTAATGAGCAATGGTCTAAAGAAATGTCTAAAATGCAAATACTGCCAAATTGGGGGATGTCTCAGCTTGGATCCTTATGACTTCAGTCCATTTCCACCATTAAGTAATCAAGGTTTTGAATGGATATTTTCTCCTATCAAGCTGACTGTAAAATGAAAATAAGATACTAAAAAAGCCTCATAAAGACAAAGCAGACAGAGTCATTCACTATTTTCCTCAGTTTAATGCTTCAAGTGCCAAGTTGCCTCTCAAATTTCATCAAATAATAAAATTTCTCATTCATTTTCTTAAGAAAGATTCTTCTCCTGCTTTAACATTTCAAACTTGAAATTGATCCCTGTGAAAATAATAACAGTTGTGTTTCAAAATACAAAGTATAGAGGAAGTAAAAGATACTTTCTTCATAGTTAAGAAGGGAAAAAAAGATCAGTTTGTTTTGGCTAAGCCAGTACAGAGGAAAGAAAAGATGGACAATTAACTCTCTACCACAGTAGATACTTCCGAGATAAAATCAGATTGTAACTCACTTCAGTCCCAATGTTCTCTTCAGGTTCATAGGTTACGAATGATTTATAGTTACCATTTTGTACTTAGCATTCTGGCTTTTCCTATGTTGGTAAATACTTTATAACCAAAGCATTTTCATGTTTCAGAAACACCTTGGCTAAGATGGCTTAACACAACTGAAATTGCTTTAGATCAAAGCAAATTTAAGTAAAATGTCCCTCTGCTTCTTTACAGGAGGTAAAAAAATAAAAAACTCTGTATATCTGGTGCCTGTATTCCTGTTCTTTCACATTAGAGCTGTAAGTCTCTTTCAGGTCACGTCTTCCACATAAAAGTGCTAAACTAATGCCGCTTAATGACAAATTAATGTCCATGAATAAAAAATACACCTCTAATAGCATAGAGTAATTTGCCATTACAATATCATCATTGGACATGCCCCTGGTTTAATACGATGTATTTAATTCATAACTTAATGAGTGATATATAAAAAGAGAGAGATGAACCCTGCAATTACATTTATGTGAGTCTGTCACCTTATTTGTAAAACCTTAGAGTCATTTACATTCAAATTAGAACAAATGAGTGATTTCACAAAGTGCAGTGATAAATGACCATTGCTGCACAAGACAGAACTGTATTTCCTGCGAAAACATTAACAGTTTCCTATTATTTGTTAAAAATTACAATGCATATTGCCCAGTGTTGTGTGAATAATGACTTTTTTACTGATTAGGTCAGAAGACTAATACGGAGTAAAAATAAATAATTTTTCTTTTCATTTTTTCTGATTTTAGCTCGAATTTATCTGCTCAAACTGGTATGGGCTCACACTGCCACCTGCTGCCCACGCCGGGGGAGGAAGGGCCCCAACTGCCTTATTTCAAGTCAAGTTCAGCCATTCGGCCTTTCGGGTTCCATCTCTTGCAATCAAACAAATTTTCCTGACAGACTGCTAACTGGGCATGGCGCCGAGGACACCAGCAGATAAGGGAAGCTGCACTACCCAATTACAAATGCTGCCATTTGAGGGGTTCATGTATCTAAACAGCCTCAACTAATAAGGAGATTCAAAAGCTAAAGACACCGGGGAGGGGGGGCAGGAGGGATGAGGTGGGGGGATGACATAATACATCAATATTGATCAGACGGTAATAAAAACAAAGGGGAATTTTGTACACTAAGCATTCTGGGATTCATCGGCCTCTGTTTACAGCTTTATAAAAATACTAGAAAGATGCTAGAAGCAGGAATCTTTCAGGGGCTGACGGACAGAAAGGTCAGGTAAGGAAGCCACATTGACTAGAAAGACAACATCAGAAGGGCAGAGAGGGAAACCGTGAAGCGATACAGTTTCTTTGTTCCTCTTTAAAACACATACCAAAGCTGCTCTCCCTTCCTGACAGAAATTGTGAAGACAAGGAAGACGCAGCGGTATCTGCCTCTTCCCAACTTGTGACTTCTCCTGCAACTCTGAAGCAGAAGACCAGCAATCTATATCCATACAACTAGCCAGACAGCTTGAGAGTTTTAATCTTGACAGCAATAGTAAACCTAGACATTCCAGCATAATTGTTTGCACATCCATCAGCAGTTCTGGTTCAGCTTTCCCAACTATTACTTCATTAGGAAAAGCAGATCACACACAGAAACACAGACACACACAGAGACACAACCAACCAGCAGGTTCCTGACCCTAGTTGCACCACTATCTCTAACAGTTAACACACCCAGGAGCAGAATATCCACAATGACTTCACAGCTAAATAGCAGCAAGCAGATTTCAGTAAGAATGGGATTCAAAGTGACCGGGTATACCAGTTTTACTTTCTTCACTGACACCAACTGCAAAAATGGAGAAAACCACCACCATATTTTTTTCCCAAGTCTCATTTTAAGTTGGAAACCTCAGTAGTGCATTCACATTTCATATATAAAAATATGTATTTCTGTAATGCATCTGTAAAGAGAGAGCAGGAGATAAATTCCCAAAGTTATTTCTGAGCTTTGTACAAGAATTTTCCTAATGACTGTCAATAGCTCAATGACTCAACAACTGACAAAACATGTTCCTTCAAAAAATAGCAGGCTAGCACAGCAACAACTAGTTGCATAACACTGAAAACCAGCAAAATGCAAGACCACATGATTTCTGTCTACTTCGTATTCGTGGTATGGGAAGGTCACTCTTTCCACCATGGGATAAAGTTGGTGGATAAAGATGCCAGTTTGATGGTAGTGGCTTTATAAAACACCACTCTAATTCTGGGGGAGTAGGGGTGGTGGAGAGTGTGCAAGCATGTACTTAGATTAAAAACTCAGTATTAGTTAAAAAAAGGGCAAGCATTGGTTGCTAGATGACATTTAGATTTTTTTTCCAGCAGTTTAATTTGCTCTATATGAAAAACCCAGGAGCTAAAATCCCAACGGAGCTGGGGTTCCTAGCAATACAAAGGTGATGCTCTCAATCTCTAGTGCAAGAATTAATTCATCTCTGAAGGAGAGTATCTTAGTGAAAGTTGGAATTGTGTTGTTGGCACTGTTCCAAATGGAGAAGTTGGGTCTAAGAAAAATAAAGTTTTGAAGCTCTGGCTCCACCACATATATAAACCATGCACATTCCTTTTAATTCCACAGGCAGATTAATTTGTAGCTTCTTCCTTTTAAAAACAGTATCATATTTCAATCTATAAACACATGTAAATAGTTTAAAATTACTAGAAGAAAAGATCCAGTTCATTAGGTGTTCATACGCCATGAAAAAAAATTTCTTTTATAAGCCTAGATTGACCATTACAGTAGAAGGTTAAAAATTAAATGCCCCTACCCAAGACAATTTGCCTGCCTCACTTCTTACCAAGTATTATTCCAGGAAGTCTTTCTTTATCATTTGCAAGTTGATTAATCTGATTTTTCCATTCCAGGCCTGATCCTGCCCACTGTCTGCTTTTGTATGCAAGAATCCAGAGCATACAGTACAGAGGTGGCCCTACGAAAATTCCAGTTGACTGTTGCTGTACAGTGCTGTGTTTTTTCAGGCTCTTTTTAATCACTCACCTAAAATGCTCTTTTCAGCTTAAATTACCTCTGTTTAAAGATGCTATGACCGACATCAGTAGCAAGTGGGCAGATATACCTGTGGCAGAGTTCTATCCACTGTAATGAAGTTTCTAAAAGGTAACAACATAGTACATTTATCATTTAGCAGGGAACTTAATGCAGTTAAAACTAATGGCTAAATTGGCATCAAAGTTTTAACTTCTCTTGACAGAAAAACATTCATGATCCCAAGAACAATTTTTAACAATCAGGGGAACTTTAATGGCAATCAGGATCACTGCTCATGTCTACTATACTTGCTGCTCCTTAGCTACTGTGAGAATAGGAAATTATTTCCAGCATTGAGTACAATGACAGTCAGTTAATACCACTTCTAATAAGGCTGTATTGAAAATATGTAACTGTCCAACCAATAAACGTAACATAAATGATATCCCAGACTCTGTCCAGTATGCAGACTCTGTCCAGTATGTAAACTTAATTTGTTCTTCACAAAATGTCCCTGATCTCGCAGCAGAAAGTTAAAGGGGTAAATGCTAACAATAATGCCCCGTTCTGCCTCTCAGAAACGAGTGGGTGCTTTGGACAGTTCTGCAACTTCTGAACCCCTCACTCACACCTATCACTCTATTACCTTGAAAGTAACTCAGGAGGTGTACAGAACTCCACTGAAAACAGTAATACTGGACTTCAGAAAACACAGAAAAAATCACTTAGCTTTAAGATTTCAAATATGGGCAGTCTTACGTCCAGACCTCTGAATGCCAGCCGAAATCAGCCTCTGGTTTGAAAGCTGATTACTAAAGCTATATCCACACAATATTGAGATCACGTTGATCAGTAGAAGGAAATTCCAATAAAAACTCGTATTCTCAATAGCATTTCCTCCCTATTAAAATTCTTTGATTGTTGAAATAACTTTGCTGTTTGTGGCTCTCTTTAGTACTGAATACACAAACAGCTGCGGAAAAAGACACAACTTCTTACATCTACAATCAGTTATGTAACTCAGACATTTATGAAACAAACATTTCTATGTTCTGAATAAATCTTTTAACACATTTATACTCTTGCATAAGAATAAAGTCATCATGTACTATTCAGAAAAACATTTACAAGTTTTAAGTGTAAAACAGGTCATCACAAACACACTACCTAATACCATGTTCTCCACAGCTCCATTTAAGAAGTCCATTCTCAGACTTCCATCACATTCAATGTCTTCAACTAGCTTTCTTATGCCTTCTCCAATGTCACAGTAGGACAGTTATGGTCCACTGCCACTCTAAAGGCTAGAGCTTTTAAAAGGGAAATGACATTCAGATAATCTCTTCCCATTATAATTCAAAGTTTACCTGTTGGTTGCAGCTCTCTGTGTTAGCCTCCTTAGAAAAACTTCAGCCAAAACTGACAATCAATCTGAGCTGAAAGACGAACTCGGGAAACGAGTCTTAGAGAACTGGATGTGCACTCTGCAAGCAAATACTGTGTGTGTGACCACAGACCTTAGTGCAATTCAAGACACACAAAGCTCAAGCCTTCAGCTTAGCTTTCCCACACCTATGTGGCAGCAATACATCTAAGAACAATCTCATTGCCTTAGCGTTTGTTTAGCTTGAGATGGATGTGTGAGGTTTCAAGCCTTGTTTCTATGTTTAAAGTACCTGAGAATTATGCAGACAACATGATCGGAGAGATTCATGAATATGTATGTATCTCAAATAAAATACATCAGCATGCTCCAAAAAAGTCTCCCTCTACAAATGGAGCTAAAAACAAAATCCCCAAACAGCAAAGGCTAGGGAGTGATCATAATTCAAGAAATGACACTGCTGAGGCAGGAGAAGTCTGCACAGCACAAAGCCAGAATTAAGACCCAAAGTAAGGAATGCGTGGGCATTTCTCTTGTTTGCAAGTGGAGAAAATACAATTTACAATTCTTTTAAAATAATAATTAGTAAATTATCAATCAAAAATGAAAATTAGTTTTCCAATAAGAAAATGGAATCAACATTAGATGCTACAGAACACTTGATAATGTGAAGTTTATAGTTGATAAAACACATTTAGTAAGCTAGCAGGGTTGTCAGAAACCTCCATTGCATCATGCTATCACAAATGTCTTAGAGATGGATATTACCTAATCGAGGGTGGGGGAAAGAATGCTCTTCTCTTTTTTTCTGTTTTTCCTTTGATCAAAAGCTCTTTACAAGAATTCCATAATTGTGATTCAAACAATTTGTTACAGAAATCTTTTTGAGATTTATCAACAAATTAAAGTGCTCTAAACTGGCTGGTCTGTAAGAAAGAGGATCTGTCTTATAGTCAAAATAACATCTTGTTTATTCCAAGACAACTGAGAGGAAATTCCTTAATTCACCTTTGACAATTAAGACACTCTGACGAACTTCGATGTTCGTCATCTTCGATGAATTAGATCAATATAGTCTTGGGAATCTCACAGACTACAAATATGACTTGGAATAGATATGTGTACGGACCAAGCTAATTGCATTTGTAGCAGAAAAAAAACCCCTTACTGATGTCCATGGAATAATTACAGGCCCCAGATAAAAGTATCAAGAAGACATGACAAGCTGGAACATCTAGAGAAAAGAGCTAGAACAAGCTTTAACAATAACAGCAGCATGCTTTTACAGGAAAAGCCTGGTCCAATTCAAACAACTGAAGAAATCCTAAGAAGTTAAAATGCTGTGTCATCATTACACAATAATAATAAATGACAGCTAGATTCCACATACTGTATTTCCTGAATTTATGCTAAACTAAGTTCATTATATTTGAACAACGCAAAACAGCAAGAAAGAAATTCACTAGTACAGTAAATTAAGAATTCTGTAGCACTCAGACCCATCAGAAAGAAGAGAAAGGGCAAGCAATATTCTCTTTCCAGCACCTGTATCACAACATGCAGGGTGACAAGACACCCAGTTACCAACTGCAGCAAGGATAAAGCAGGCTTCCTTAAAGCTGCTTAACCTACATTGATTTTACTTTTAGATAGTACTAAAATAAAGCAATAAATATTTTTAAAATCACCCAATAGTATGTAGAACACAAACAGATATTTGATATAATTAAATCGGACCCTGAAAGATATCACGGTCTTTATGCACAGTACCCTGTTGACCTCTGCTAAAAAGGCTTATACAACCACTCAAGGCTGATTACTTGTACTAACTTTGGACTGCAACTCTGCAGAACAAACAAGACAGATTCTTACTGTGATCTATTCAGACTGCAAATTTGTCTACAGATATGCCTTGCTGGGGTGAACCTGGTCAAAAAAATACTGCAGAAAGAGTAAAATACAATCTAGAGCCCAACGTGATGTAAGTAAGCTACAGTGATCCCACAGATGTCCATGCAGATTCAAAACCTTACAATGAGACCCTGATTCAAAAATACTTTACAGAACTATCACTGGTCTCTGTCTTCCAACACATATGCACCTCCTTATTCTGTGCCCTTCATTCCCTACCTTGTTCCCTGCCTCCATCACTGTAAATCTGGACACCGGGTCCCACTTCCTCTTCATTTTTATACCAATTTAGCTCCAGTTACCCTACCTTGCCACACTACTCAGAGTACAACAGAGCTCCTTCGCATCATTTGAGTAACTGCATATTGACTGTCACCTCCAGAGCATTTTTACTGGTCTGTTAATTACAGAGTAATTTGGCAGCAATGTTTGCTCACTCTGGGGCTTTTGGGGGGGGAGGGTGTGGTTTTGGTGTTGATTTTTCATTTTGTTTTTTTGTGTATGTTTGTTGGGTTTTTTAAAATTCATTAGCAGTTTGTTCCTAAATACTTTACTATAGCTTGCACATCAAGGACAAGATCCAAAGCACTGCTAATTCTACAGTTGCCTTTCCACTGCAGTGACCCTGGGATTAAAAGTATTAAGATGGTGCCGAGGGAAGAGCTACAAACACCACAGGCTACTCAACACAGGTCATGTAAGAAGTTAGTACAAGGACTTATGCTGGGCATGTACCTGCTCCTTTCCTTCAGTCCTCTCATGTCCCTACCTCATCAGCACCACAATACTCGGCTTCTTCCCTGCTCTTTAATATTTCCTCTGGCTTCTTTGCTGCAATGGTCTCCTTGGTGCAATTTCTGGCAAACACAGAGCATGTAAGCAGCAAAGACATGTTCACACTGACTGATTTGCTAGTGGGGGGGCATCAAATACACTGTACAACTATCAATGTTAAGACTTGTATCTTCTTTCTCACTACAGTAACCCCTTCCCATGCCTGCCTGACAACTGGTAGGCAAATGGCTTTGTGGCTTATTTGGCATCTCACACTTCTCCTTTCTCAAACCAACCATCTTTCCCGTTACATTCCATGTCTGTTTTCTCAGAAAAATTAAATCCCTGCTTACAACCCTAAAAATAGATTGCAGTAGTCTACCAGCTCCTTTAATTCTCTAATCAATTTATAATGCACAAATTAATATCACCTTACTGTCTGAACATACATTTTGAAGGCTTCCCTAAGGCTAAGACTCAAAGAACAGATTCTTTCTCCATAAGGCACAGAGCCTTCAAGTACATCCTGAAGCTCTTAACATGAGATCCTGCATGCATACAGTACTCAGTAGCTCAGTGTGCTGCCAAGCACACTCAGACTGTTCAAAGGCAGTTATGTTGTTGGAAGGCAAGTGCATATGGAGAGGATCATGCTGATGTGCATTTCCACACCCAGCTGTTGCACAGATGCAGCCAACACACCCTATTTCAGAAACAATACTGAAAAATTACAGAGACAAGGAAACAGTTCTGCAGAACTGCTATTGCCTTTTTTTTAGTAAGTCTTTTCATAGATCCACATCAAAGCTATGTTTTTGCTACCACTGTGAGCCATCTCCTATATAAGCCAAGCACAAAAAGAATATTTTACTGGATTCAGATTTTTTGCTTCATAATGACAGCCCTAATATTAATAATATTATCAGCATTATGGGCACGAGTCCAGTTGCAAATAAGGTGCGATTCTAATAAGCCCTACTCCTTCCGTGAGAGGTAGTATGACCTGAAATGAATGCACATCAATATTCTGCTGTAAACACTTATGCATCTAAATGCTTCACAATACTCGTGATCACAATAGGGAAGTATTTAGTAAAGACTGTAAAGTATTTGGGAAGACATTTGGTAAACTGAGGCAGGAGAAAGCAAATTCTCTGGTAAAAAAGGGAATCAAACTGACATATACTGATACGAATCAGTAGACTATGTTTTCAGGAGTGAAAAAGACAAAATGAATGGGAGGAGGAAGTACCTACCACACACTGATAACCAAATTACACCCAAAATTCAGGTCTCCTGAAATCCAGTTTATTACCATTTAGGTTACACCAGGTATTGTACTAATACCGTCCTACTGAAATTAGGCTTGAAACAAAAGTTTACCAAACAGAAATGACTGATAGTAACCAGAGAAGCCTCACCTGAATGAGATAGTGAGAACATAAACTGAGAAGCTCCAGCAGCTGCAAATGACTCCCAGCTGCTAGGACATCCTGTATTACCCCTGGTTCCAAGAGGATCTGTAAAGAAGAAAATGGAAGGTTTGTCATGTAGAACTCTGAGTACTTTTAGAAAATAATAAAGGCCTTTGCTATTTCAGGCATTTAAGCCAACGTAAAGAATAGAAAGAGTACAATTAAGCATATAGAAAAGTCTTTGCAGGATGGGGACAGAGTTTTTAAAGTACGCATTAATTTCCCTAATTCTTTTTAAGCAGATTTTCCTGTGAGAGTCCATAAGCCACATTACCCCCTAAATCCTTTAAAACTAAATATATTATATTTATTTTAAAATGTGACTTTTCAAAATAACAGAACCTTCTTTTGTTATCCAGATGCCTGGATGCTTCCATATATACTGATGAATCAGGCTAACAGAATTGACTCAGAAGTCTCTACTATTAATATTATTCATGCTTGTAAAAAATATACAGGCTAGTAACACCCTTCCCATTCTGCATGGTACCACTTCATAATTTTCTTAACCACTGTCTTCATTCTACAGAGTAAGGTTGTGAAGGCACAGAGTGAGCATGCTGCTGGGGAAGTGCCAGAAAGGGCTTAGAAACCAAGACTGATTATTCTGTCACTTGCTCAGATGAAACTCCTACTCATTTCAATTAAAATCATGCACAGGCAGCAGTCAGGATAATTGGGCCTCAGTTCCTAGCCTGCTGTCTTGGGGTCAGCTTGTTAGAGCATCCCTTTCAGGACACAAAAAAGACTGGGAATACAGACACTGGTCAACTTCTTATCAGCAATCACGTTACAAGCTATCCAAAATAATATTCTTTAAATATAAGCAGTGCAACATAAAAAAAAAAAAAAAATCAGAAATGCATGAGAAAAGTTAATTTTTAAAAGATTCTCAGTTTCTTCCGAGTTTTACCCTTTCCCTTGGCAACTTTGGTTTCACACCACATGAGGTCAGTCTCTCACTGCTCCACAGGGAAGTAAAGCTTTTTTTCAGATCCTTTTCCTTTTGCCCACCGATTTAGTTATATCTCACAGCATCATTTATATGTCTCAAACACAGTGGAATAAGGAGGATGGCAAACAAAAGGAAAGACACTCATCTGCATCTTTTGCAGTTAAACTGTTTTTGAGGGAAATGAAAAAACACCAATGCATTTCTTCTAGCAAACCTACAAATTATCTCCAACATAATGGATATGTTAAGAACAGGAGAGAAGGGGATTGATTCTTGCTTATATCAAGAGCTCATTTACATTGAGTTCCGTCAGTGTATGACATGCTTAAAGCTTGTGCAAATCACTATATATACTCATGCTAGGTTTTAAGTGAACATATATGTAATTTGCATACTGTATAAAAGTTCTTAATCTAGCCAGAAAGACACGTAAGGATCTTAATGTAAATGAGAATCAGGACCAGCACAATCTAGGTTTTAGGCTGGTGCTAATGAGGTTGCTATATATGATGAGAGGTAGTTCAATGGAAAGCTAGGAAGAATTTCAGTTACAAAAATATCTCCAATAGATACACTGAAAAAAAAGGAGCAAAAAAAAAGAGCAGAACTATCAAATATTTTCCAGTGAGAGCTCAAGGTCAGACTGACAAAACAAGCTGGTTTAGACCTTGCAGTGTTTGTTATTCAGACATCATTCACGCTGAGGAAGTTGTCATCTGATGTCATATTACTTACTAAGTGCCAGCCACCAGCTTAGCATTGTAAAGACACACCATTAAGAGAATCAGAACCATAAGCAGATTACTACCTTGTAGGCATTGACAAACTATATTTAACTGTGATAATATTAATGTATTTTAGAGCTACAGCAATTCATTTACAAATAATACTAGTAGCATTATGAGATAATAAGTAAGACAAGAGGCAAGCAGGGTGGCTGGTTACTACCTAGAGGTGATTTGCACAAAGTCAGCAACAAAAGTTCATTTCAAGGTGGCTGACATATTCTTTACATCTTTTTCCATTTCTTACAGCTTTCCAATACCATACAAGATTTATTCTGCTGAGATAACATACTCACCTTTGTGTTTCCCAAGATAACTGAGGAAAGTCTATTTTGTGTCTTCCCAAGACCTTGCCTTAAATGGAACTACTTGAATTTTTATTCAGTACTCATTTGGATATAGGCAAAACCGCCAATTCACCTATGCTAAATGTTTACCATCAGCAAACTGCATGCTGTGGAAACCCACAAGAGAACAGTAAGTAAAGCAGAAAGAAAACATTGCAAGTCTTCCTTCTACTGAAACTAGGGTATTTCACAATTATTCCACACCCCTTAGCTTCTATACGTTAATACAATTACTTTATTTTTATTAATTACAAGCATAGATGTTTATATGCTATATAGGCTATCCAGCTGAATCCTAACAGTAAATGCACACAAACACCAACATATGCACACCATAAGTACACACACTGACTGACTCTCCTCTGTTTGTCTAACCCTCAAAACTATAGCTCTGATGTCTTCAGAGTGATGTTTATTGAAAATTAAGGAGAGGGAAACTAAGATCTACTTTGGAGTCACACCTTCAAAATTCATCACAAATTATTAGCGTGAAAACTAAAGACAGAAGATTAATCCTTTTTCTGACTTCATCCTCAACCCAAGGGTCACAAGGCATAATTATCAGGGTAGTAACTTGGAGTGATTTGGAAGCATTGACTTCAGACAAACTTTGCAATCTTCACCAGTGAAGGACATGTCTTTGTGTGACACGTGCTATCTTAAGACTGGTTTCTGTGCTGTTTTTATGTTCAGGTATTGCACCTGGCTGCACCTTACCATCAATCCTCTATTCAACCCTTATTTCTGAAGGTTAATTTTCATTATGCTGTCAACTTTTCTCTGGCCCATGATGCTACCCAGGAAAACCAGCTTAACCATGTCCTCCCCATGTATAATGGGCAGATATTACAGATAGCCTGAGTAATTTACTTTCCCAAGCCACCAGGTCTCACGTACTGCTCATTTTTATACTGATTTCCTATGTCAAAGCTATTTTTCTCCTCCCCAACAATGACTGTTTTCAAACAGGAATCCTGTTCTTCAAGGCAGCCAATCTACCCTCCATCACCCTACAAGCCCTTCAGAGAGAGCATGCACTTAATCCAGTTCACTCACTTTCGTGGTCAGATCCATAGGCCAAGGGATAAAAAGGATGCAAAAATCTGGTGCTTCTTTGCAACAGCATGCTGAGTTCACAAAGTCCAAAAAGGCAGATTACACAATTTCTTAGACATATAATTTAAATCTATATGGAAATGCATCCATTTATGCTTCATTGATATATTGAGGAAAGCTGCTCTGCAAATGCTAGAATTAGAAACTTTTGTAAATTAAACCTGAGCTTCTCAGGCAGAAAAGGGAATTCTATAATCAGCCTCATGGTCACAGACACACATGGCTCTGAACACCCCACTGTACATCAGCCCTCTGGGAAGCGGTTCTAAAACTAGAATTAATTCCCCCTTCCCCCAAGATTTCCCTATTCCTTTCCCAACTCACTCTGCATCCCCTCCAACCCATGACATCTTAGGGGTCTGGGTAAACCTAGAAAAGATTAACTGGGATCACACATCTTGCCTCTCCCTTCAATCATTTTTCTTTAGGAGACTTCTTGGCAACACAGAGGAACTAGCAGCTACAAATTCTTGGACCAGGAGCAGCATGTGAACCACCATCCTTTCTCAAGGACAACTACTCATGCCTCACCTCCACACTGCCCAGACTGAGAACATCCTCCTACTCTTTCAATGCCTCCCACCCTGCTACAACAAACCAACCAGTACAGGCCAACTAAAGAATTGAATGGTCATAATAAAGAGGGCAGTAATGGACAAAACAGAGTGAGGAGGAAACTCCTTAAACTGTCCTTCACAACAAAAACTTCCAGCCCAAGGGGGAAGACAAGGTCCAGATTAACTCACATCTATGGAGCCTCACAAGGTTTATAACCCAAAAGAACAATGAGATCATTTAATCTATTCCCTGTATATTGCAGGCCATTATATTTCATCCAGACACTTTTAAGGACACTAAATTAAAGCTACTTTAGGCCCAAGGAGCTAAACTGCATGCCCAGACAAACATGGAGAGACTGAGGATGCACTTCTATCACCTTCATTCCAGCTACTCATTTATACCCCTGTATTTCCTTTTCATTTCCATACAGCTGTTTATGGGGCCATGGAATAAGTGTAGTGGTGGCGTGATGCACATTAAAAACAAACCAGCATTATGCTATAACAGTAAGAAAATGTATAATGTCATATCAGAAAACTCTAGGAAGTAAACCATATGGAATTTAACACAGAAAACAAAACAAAACAAAACCCCTAAAAATCCTGCCAGTCTAATGCAAAAGAAAATTCCTTCTTGACTCCACTTGCAGAGATCCACATTTCAAATGAGACAGGCATCTAACAAAAGAACCACTTGTTTTCCCCCTTTGGAGACCATTCTGTGTGCTTCAGAGCAATCAAAAATCTAACCTTTTTTTTTTTAGAGCAATTTGGACTGCATTTCATTCGCAACCAGTTAGTGCTTTTGCCTGTCTCCCTGTTCATTTGTGCTTCAGTTGAATCCTGAGCTCCTTGCAGGTTAAGAACTGCTGCTTCAAAAAAGTGTGAGCAGGGAAAGAATGTTCTAGTCCCTGCAGGCAACTGCTCAAAGCCGTGGCACCTAATGTCTGACAGCACTCGTTACAAAATCCAGATGTCTCATTAGCCAATGCCAGAAGGAATCATGATCAGCATTTCTGTGATATACGTAATCATATTTTTCCAGAAAACTAAATGAAAATATGTGTTAAATGCACAGCATATAAATCATAGAATCATAAAGTATCTCTAGTTGGAAGGTACCCATAAGGACAGTCCAACTCCCTGCTTCTCACAGGACTACCTAAAATTAAACTATATGACTAAAAGCATCGTCTAGATGCTTCTTATACTATGACAGGCTTGGTGCCATGACCACTTCCCTAGGGAGCCTGTTCCAGTGACTGACCACCCTCTCAGTGAAAAGCCTTTTCCTAATGTCCAGCCTGAACTTCCCCTGATGCAACTTCATACCATTATGTAGTAAGTACCATTATTATAAGTAAATACCATTATTTAAAGTAAGCCTCCAAGCAAATTCACTATTTTTGGGGAAGACGTTTCATTACTTTGATTACATTCAGCTCTAGAAAAGCTGTCTTGTCCATAGTTTGATACCTATCCAGAGCAAATAACATGAAACATTTCTCTGGAATAAACTGCATAAACTGAGCTAATTAAGCTCTGTGTTATTCTAAGCCTTATGGGCAATCTGCAGTTGAACTGTGAACCTAACACCTAGTAGCTGTAACCTAGTGCTAGGCACAGAAACAAGATTATCCTCCTGATCAAAGTAAAAAAGGAAATGTCCAAAACTAAGTATCAAATCTATATTTTTAGCTTTGAAATTGCATTTTAAAATGATGCCAAGTATTTACAGCAAGACATAGTCCTGCAGTAATCAGTTTTCCATGGCCTTGGCATGTTGTTCCCGGTAGAAAAGAACAAGGATAGCTGAAATGACTTGCTAAGGACACTAGGCAGTTTAACCAATTCATTTTAATCAAAAGGCAACCAGTGGAACTGCTACACACAGGATGCAGGAGGTCACTTACCCAAGAAAATCAACCACCACAACACAGCTTTGCAATACACCTCTTCCACAAGTGAGCTAGAAAGGATTAACAGAACAAGAGGTGCTAAGACATTGACAGCTGTCTGTGTCCCCTCAGTCTTAACTGAAAATGGCAGATGAAATACAGATTGATCACTATAAAAACTGTCACCATCAAATAGGGGGGAGATTTGATGAGAGGTGAAAGCCAATATTCTATAAAGGAATCAAAGCAATTATCAGGATAAATAGTTGTACTTAAAAATATTTACTTCAACTACTTCATTATTATCTGGGAAGACCTTTCACTCTTTCATATTTTTTGTTAAAGAAATAACTAAGCCAAAAGAACTATTTCATAAAGGAGCTGTAAGATAATATAACTAACCATAGATTTGCGTGCATGAATTTGAAAAAAATCACCAGATGGCACTACTACCAGTTCATGAAACCTCTTTGGTAAAGTGATAATAGCTGTTGCAGGATGACAGTTTTTTAACTAACTAAATACAAGGTAAAGTTAGTAAATAAAGGCAGCAGTTAAATAGGATTCACATTGATAATGCATTAAAGTAATACTGAGAGCAACCCAAGCACATGAAATAACAATATATCAGATGTTACCATGAAATTCTAGATTTGTAACTGGATTATACTGATATTCCCTTTATTAAAGACTGCTGCTATGTTAGCATTTTGTGAGTAAAAGACAATTTCTTAAATATGTTAAGAAACAGAAAAAGTTTAAAGCCTATTTTTGAATCATTATAAATGCAACTTATTTTGTGGCTTTCAAGAAAAAGAAACATTTCAACATTCTATAGGCAGGGTGTAAGGCTGTATTAATCTCAGGCTAAGAAGATACCACAGGATGAGTTACCTCCAAATTTGCTTTTGGAGAAAGAGCTGAACATAAAACAACTCTTACATAAGGGCTGCTTACTGATTCTTTTCACCTTTGACAATTCAGATTAATTTTGTATTTTTAGGAAGACAACTTCATTTCTATTCATACAGAAACAAAATATTACGGTTTAGAAAAAGAAAAGAGAAACTAGCCAGTCTGGAAAACAGGACTTGGTCAGGAGAACTTGGTATTATGCCCTAATAAAGCTGTTGTCTTTGGAAAGTTATTTTCTCCAAAAATAATTTCCTGTCTATGATGCAACAAAGTAAGGACAGCAATTACTTGCCTTTGTAATGTTTTTCAGGTCCTCGAAATTATATCTAAAGGCAAAATATTTTCATTACCATAGACTAAAGACATATGATAGAACATAATATAGAAAGAAAAAAGATCCAAGTCAGCGATGCATTTCAGTGTACATAGGACTCCAACTGTGTATTCATATTTTTGTTGAATTAGGATCACAACCATTTAATGTAAATTAAATCCAGTGTTCTTGCACAATTCTTCTTTCTTAAAACTATACCTCAGTGCCCGTCAGCTGATTCGAATGATGGTATCACTTGGATTTTACATACATATGATATCAACAGAAATTATACAGTTTGCTGGACCTACATTGAGGAGGAATGCAAGAGCCTCATCTAAAATGAGGAGCCTCAAAACTGCAGTACAAACCACTTACTCAGTCTCACAGCACTTGACAGTTTATAAGAGCCTGTTTTCAGCACTGTAACTTCAAATGCCCAAAGGTTTTGTTTCGATCAAAAGCAGCTTTTCTTGTAATGATGAGTGACTTGCCACCCAAATACAGTGGTCTATTTAGGGGCTATCCTGTTCCTCCAAATGAGACTTTTTCTTGGTAACAGAAGAGTTCAAAGCACAAAAAAAAAAAAAAAAAAAAAAAAAAAGTCCAAGAGAGCAGGCAACAGTGCCTGTGACTCACTAACCCAGTGGTTAAGACTCTGACAGAAGGAATTGTGAGCTCCAAACTCTGCATGAAAAACTGTTTTCCTATATTAATAATCTAGATTATACAGTTCCTGTACTGATTTTACTTCATCGATCTCCCTTCCAATGCACACCTGACACTTGCAAAATCTGCCTGTGAGAAGGAGGGGTGAGTAGTCACTGAGACTCTGGCCTGGCCTTATTGGTGCCAGCTGTGAAGTAAAAGAGAAAATTACCCTAAAGCCCTTTCATAAAGAAAGGATACATCAACTGCAATAGGAAAAGAGTCAACTACAACAGGAAGAGAGTTGTATCTCTGAATTCTGAGTATGAGGATTACAGGGTAAAATGCCTACGGCCAAGAGTGAATGTATTTAAGATTTTTTTGCCAAGGATTTCATTATTAGAGGATTACTGAGAGCCTACATGCATAGAACAAAACCAAATTCTGCTGCTGTTCTCTTTCTTAGTTTTTATTTATTTCTATTCCAACATTTCTTTCTTTGTGAAGATTAGGGACCATAGTAATAGATTAATTCAGTTGGAATTATGATAGAGTTTTACAACAATCTTTTCTTCTGTTGAACAATCAATCTTCCCTTAAAAGCAAACTATTTCCAGCAGTAATTAGGATAAAGCACTGTCTGCCTAAGTAGACAGGAGGATGAAGTTTGTATGTTAAGTCTGCAAGCATATTTAAAAAAAAAAAAGAAAAAAAGAAAAGAAAAAAGAAGCAAGGATTACTTTAATTTCAGATTGCAATGTCATGCTAAAAATTTAATTTCTTAATTTTGGTAAGTTTCAAAACTGCAGGCATCAAATATCGCCATCATGCAATATTAAATATTTCCACCAGATGTCTCCAATATATTATTTTACACAGAAAGTTACATTTGAGTTACTACACTTCCAATTGAATGCAAATTTAGTAAAGTTAAAGAAATAAGAGAAGAAAGCTGAAACTAAAATTTATCTGTTTAGACATGGATACCTTAGGATTGTCCCTACACTGTTGTGAGTTCCACGGCGTTACCTAAAGAAACAGCAAATTTTTTGACTAACATTTTGGCCAAACAGGTTAAACAACAACAACAACAACAACAAAAAGAAGGGGGAGGGGAAGTGGGGAGGGGATAGCAAAAGAGAGCGCAAGAGAGAGGAAAAAGAGTTTATGGTTTTCACTTTTAAGAAGCACATCAGATTATGTTTTGATACCTACATTTTCAGAGCAATAAAAGGTTGTTATTAGCACAAGTGAGTTTTGGGTTGCTAAGAAATACTTTGTTTGTTTGTGTTTTAAAATTAGAAAATGTTTGACAACCAAACTCAAGATGACTGTTTTCAGAACTCTCTCTGATGTAAGCGTGCAGTAATCCAGTTATTCATTAATAGCCTTTGTGGTTTACTCCCACTCACTACCTTCACCCAGATTCTGTCAGCCTGAGTCAGTACATAGGCAATGCTCAATACATATAAACCCAGTGCCAGAAAAGAATTTCAAGGACAAAAGGAAAAATTCAGCATTGCTAATTCTCAGATGCTCATATCACTGAGTTACACTTCAAAGGCATCTTTGTAAGAGAACTCCTACAGAACCCTTCCCATTTCTCTGTGCTTCAAAGTAGCACTTCGTGCATTTGATAGACACGAAAGAGCAAACTTTGCCTTATAATCACTTATATATATGGGCAACTGTACATACATGCCCATCTATATTTAACTCAAGAAGCCCACTCATTTATTCAAAGTAGATTATACCTGAAAATGAAAGACTCAAAAGTCTCTAAAGGATCAAGGGTAGAAGGCACATATTTTACTAGGGAACTGAGGATACTATCCTGGAAACAATGTGGGGTGGATTGTAGGCTTACATAAACGCTAAATCCATCCCTTCAAGGTTCTCTACATATTTTACATAGCTTTATTTAGACTTTGAATTTTGCTGAAAGATAGGGGAGTATACCTCTATTCACAGCAGACAGGATGGGTAAAACAGAAATCAATTACAACCCATCTTCTCAAAAGATACTCCCATTTAGCAACAAGAGTTCTCTCTTCAGAATAATTGACCTGTAGTTTCAAATGACTAAAATAATACAAGTGCTCAACAGCACAGGAAACATTCAATTTTATCTATCAAAACTTTCAACTGAAAGAACAAAAAGCATACCAATGACAAGTCACGTATTGAGATCTTCAGCCAATTCAGTAATACAGCACGGAATCTCTGTCTCATTTATATCAAAGAAATCTTTGCATAAGTTATGCTTTCCATAAGAGAAGAAAGACAGAAATTTCAAGTGCTAATCTCTAAGGCCAATGTTAATGTATAACTGTTGTGTGGGCTGGTGACAAAAAAGGCTCCTTTAAAACAGGTTTAAAAAATTTCTTTCCTTATTTCTATTTAATTCCCTTTGAAAAAAAATTAAGGCCGTATACTCAATCCACAGTATGGATGCAGATGCCTTAAATTTCTACAACCCAAAAACTTTTCCAGAAAAATGCAATATGGATTTATGCTTTCCTTTTCAAAATTAATTAATAAACAAATATAAGTCAATTAATTCAATTGTTATAGCAATATTTCCAGAAATAGTTTGGTTATCTAGAATCTTAGAGTCCAAAGCAAAAAAAGCTGGGTGTTCTGAGCTCACTGTCCATGAACTCTGAACTGAGACGTAGCCATACAGCAACACTGTCCAAGCATGCACTGCAGAGATATGGCAGGTCTTTTTTTTCCTTTTGTTTGGGGCGAGGGGCAGAGGTAAGAGCAGCATCACTCTGCATTTTCTGGAGTAACGTAATGTGATACATAACCTGCTGTCATAAAAAGTGCTACAATGAAGATGTATAGTATCTATAAGCATTTATAAATATGCTTGGACTGCATCTGTCCAGAGGATGACTACTTTTCCCTTCAATTATATAATTTTTCAAACACAGCAGAGTTTATAAGTATTTATTATTAGGAAAATACCTACAGTATTTTCCCTTTCTTTACATTTAATTTAGCTTGCAGAATCAACTCACATTAAGTTTTTATGAACAGCCAGGCCACCATAAAAGGGACATACAAGTCCTACATGGTTCACTACCTGGCAACAATGCACATAAACAGTGTTTTTATTAGACAATCCCTCTAAAGAAAAAAAACCAAAAACCAAACACACACCAGTATATGAAAAGTAGGATCTGTTAAATTAAAAGGCCTTGCTACTGGGCAGTGCAAAAAAAAAAATTTTCTAATATCTATGTACAGGTCATCTTCAGTTTTTATTGCAGTTTGCTTTTGTTTGTGTGTGTTAATTTGAAGAACTGTACAATACCTGTCCAGTATATGCAAAGTCCAGGGCTTGTTTTAAACCAAGGCTTGTGACACCATGCAAATTCACCTCATCAGCTTCGCTTTCAACCATGCACAGACTGAACATTGCCTATGGAAAGAAAAGAAACGTTATTAACCATTAAAAACAATACCCAGTGAAGGTCCAGGAAGAGGAGGACTGATATTTCCACCTTCACTAACCTTTGTTTTTCCTTGAATAAGAATTCTAAATAGCAACATATTTGTGAGTTAGAATGAAATCTATACCAAATTTTCAGTACTAACCCCATAGCAATCAATCTTGCAACTAAGTCCTTTTATCAATAAGGAAATACAAAAACTTATTCTGGAAAAACTGAAACAAATCCCTTTGGCCCACATATATATACTTCTTAACTGAGTAATTCCAGTGAAATCAATAAGAACAGTCACACAATAAGATATCACTCAATTTAAAAAACGACTAAGAACTAGACTCTGGAAAAAGAATAAATCTACGCAAGCATCACTAGAAATAATATTTATGTATAGTATCGTTATATATAGGATGGAACAATAAGCCATACACAATTACTTCTATGAGAATAAGGGGCAGTTCACACACCTTCTTTATAAACAACCCTTTCCAAATAAGCATCTCAGACTGGAATGAGAACAATTTCATACTCAAGTTATTGAATGGGGAGGAAGGATGGAGATGCAGTCACCTAAACTTACAACCTCCCCTTACTTGTTATTGCCCCAGTTTCTCAGATCAAAAAACCTAAACCGAAGATTAGCAAGGTGCTATGGAACTTCCTTAAAAATAACATTGAGGGAGCAACTGCCCTTTTATCCAATCTTGCTTTCCAGATCATCAGTCTCCAGTGCCTCTCTGGACTGAAGCAACCCTACCCAGTCTCTGAATCCTTGTAAGAATCTTTCTATTCCCATCTCTATTAAACAGACGTTCTTCCCATCTCTGTTAAACAGATATCGTGTTTTGCCCCTCACTCTTCCCTCCCAGCCTGCACTCCCACTGTAGTACCCCTACTTATCACTCCTTCCCTCCCCCTTCCATTCTCCATTTTTTGTCACACACACCCATATTTTTCTAACAAAATATACCACTCACAGTCTTTAGACAGTAAACTGTGAACAAATAACCTGAATAGTTCTACCACCTGTCATTGCTAAAGAGAGTCTAAACTTAGCCCCCGTAGGTTTTGTGCCAAACAATGCCTCTATGGAGCCTTCCAAACTTCACCTTGGAGAACTCTAGTAAAGAAGCACTTCTTAAATCATACCCTCTGCTACTTCTGTCTCTACTGTAGCTGATACCTGCAGAAGCTGAAGCAGTCAACAAGCACACTGGATTTCATATGTGCAACTTGTCCACCAACCACTGCTGAATTTAAAGGAAAAAAAGCCCTACCCACTCTAACAGTTTAGCACGTCGCATTCACCTAGACCCAGGTGCTTCTCCCAAGAACTGAGTGTTTCCTGGAAATAAGTAATTTCTTCTGAAAATGTTAGCATTTTCATCATTAAAACACCATAATTTGACATAAATCTGTTGCCTGGAAATCATCCAGTATAAGCAAGAATGACATCTACCACATGGTCACTCCTTGTATTTTTGCAATTTCTATTTCAATAAAGCCCTGATAGGGCTTCTTCCACACTGGCAACAGAAAAGCATCATCAAAGAGTTTCAAAGGTTTATCAAACAAATGTAGTAAGACACAGGCATGAAATACACCTCGATATAAAATAAATAAATAAATAAATTAACAAATTCAGACACTTTTCTAATTCCATTACAAATATAATCAGAGTTGGACATTTGATTGTGATTTAGATGTATCAAATGAGCTCTAACAGCTACTGTGAGGCTTCAGGGCTTGCCAGGAGCTGCAATGAACCATCAGCTACCTGCTCCTTGCTAAAGCAGACCTGCAGGTTGTGTCTGGAAGAGAAACTTCTCTTCTCAGAAATTCACTAACTACTAAACTTTTTGGGTAACATTCCTTTCATACACCAGTTCCTGAGTAAAAAGAGTAAAGTCTTAAAGCTACATCTGTCTACATAGGGGTAGATTTGCATGCCTTCTGTACACCCAGTTCCACCGCAGCCTGCCTGCAGAAAGGCTGGAAATGCTCAGTGATACAGGAGAGTGCATGCTCTGTATTCTCTGACTATGCTACAGCAACTGTCTGTACATTACCTACCTGTACATAGGAACCATCAAAACACAGCATGGTTACTAATAAAGTTTCTATTCTGATCAAGGGGCTGATGTCCCACACAATGGATTAAGCTTACAGATATAAAGAAACAACTGAATCTCATCTGTACACCACCAATCACTTCTATGAAAAACTGGTAAACTTTTTCTTTGTAGGCTTACTGACTTGACCTGTAGGCCACTGTCCTACTTTATCACAGAGATACTAACATGGTTGTTACACAGGGTTTATTACCACACCTAACTTAGTAAACTCAGCAGGATCAGGCCACTGACTCAGTCACTGTCCATAATTATCCACAGCATTTAAACAAAAACAGCCTCCAGCAGAGCTCTGACCCCTTGCCAGCTAGCACTCTCCCTGGCAATGGCCAGGCTATGGTTCAGGGGTCAACTCAAGCCATGGCTGTTCCAAATAGACAGCACAGATAAAGCCAATCTGTTTGAAAAGGGGAGGAGGTTTAGCCATATGGACACAAGCCATGCTGTGCCGGTCACATTTAGGGTCAGAAAAAAAGCCCTTATCCATCTTATTTACTAGTACAGGCATAGTCTAACAGTGCAGTGGGCTAATCAGAACTGTCGCTGCCAGTAAGCCATAGGACTATGGCTTTGTGCTCCACCTGCTATATGGAGTTCATTTTCTCTCATACTATTCCTTTGAGTATTCTGTATTGAGTAATACTCAGTATTTTGATACATGTATTTGATACAGTATTTTCATACATGAGTATGAACTACATTTGTTTTTCAGGGGGCAAGGTCAAAGAATTTGATCGAGAGATAAGGTCTGCAATGGTCCTCAGACAGTTCACATTCAGCTGAACTGGATTAGCCTCCAGGAAAGTAGTCTCCCACACACACGAATGTAGCACTGCTCAGTGACCCACACTGCTTTCACCAGCAGGCAAATTTCCTTCTCAGCCTGATAGGTTAAAGGTTTAATTCAGCATGAAAAAAATCTATTCAATTATAAGCAGAAATTAAGCTCAAACTCAGTCTTTAATTTCCACTACTGTACTTGAATATTGTAGTTTTAACTGCAGAAACATATGGATCATTAAATTCTGGCTTGAGAGTTCACCAATACCTGGAGAATGAGTTACGGTTGGGCTGTCAAACTCCAATTTCAGATGCATCTCTGAAAACATTCTGAGGTTTTGTGAGCTTAAATAGATCCATCAGTCATGCTTTTAATGCAAGGCTAGTAGCCTACTTTATTTTTCCCTCAGGTACATTAAAAACAAAGCAGTAAGATAAACATCTCAAGTGGGTGTACAAGTGACAGACAAGAAAAACAATGAAAATATAAAATATTTGGAACAGTGCACAATTCAAAGTCAAACTTACCACAAAAATTTCCAAATTTGGCTATGTATGAAATGTTAATTGTTTTATTTATTAATTTCAATCAACAATGCTAATATATCATGTTTTATTTTTAAATACTTCTGTTTGGACAAAATAAAATCTCTTTGAAAATGCCTCATCTCCTCCAACACCTTCATGAAAGTGGGCAGTACAAGTTGCCAATATGTCAACCAAAGATCCCCTCTACAATAAAGCCCACTGATGAGAAGATGTATCTTTTCTTCAGTGCCTTTAAGTATCCAGATCTTGTTCTGCCATCCAATAAGTCAATGAGTTGTGGGAAATAAAGCAATTGTTTAAATTCTGCTGTTTTAGTCAAGATTTTAATTAAGTAAACCAATTCCCCAAAAGAAACATAAACACAATCCATTTGACATTCTGTGGCAACTGCTCCAAAATTCAGGTTTCAACATTTTGTCATAAATGGATATATTCCATTTGTGGAATTCCACCTGAGCTCACACTTATTTAAGAATCTACAAAATAGGATGGCCTCATTTTTGTGGGGCAGGCAGACACTTCATTAGCTGTGAAAAGAGCAGGAAGGGAGGAATCAACCCTCCGTTCTTCTTCTAATCTTGGCCTGAAACAGAGCTAGAGAACTATTCCCAAAGCAAAAAGAAAATGAAGCACATAATCCTTGGATAAAAATAATCAAAGCATAAAATAACTCTGACTCTTGAAAATTTGACTTCAAAGTAATGTGGCAAGTTGGTGGGTGTTTAATACACATTGCATCTGCATGCAGTTTTGCTACTTTGCCCTCAGCAGCCAAAGGCACATTTATAAAATGGTTTCTTCTGCAAACATAGAACACAAAAGACAACAAGAGCTCAAAACTGAATGGCACACAAAGTGACCAGGCTCAGATGTGATCAGATCTGATGTAACTGGGCAGAACAGCCTGACTAAAAAGATGCTTTAGCACAGTCACTGGTTCTGACTTTCCATGCTCAGTTTCTGCTGTTGCTTAGCTTTAAAAAGCAAAATGAAAGATGGGTGTAAAATACCACCAAACCAGACAAATGTATTACTGTACATAAATATAAATGAGACAAAAGTCTAAATGCATTCATTTTATCACTCAGGCAGCACTGCAGCAACATGTACAGACTCCTTCACAACATATAACTTTAAGAACAGACATGAGGGTCCCAGAAACACAAGATTACATTCGAAATCCCCCAAATACAAATTGCTCACTGTCACAATGGTGAAGAACAAAATTGCTCTTTGTCTTTGAGTCATTTTCTTACTTACTCAGATGTTCCATATCCATGAGAGTAATGAGCTCATTCTCATTTGTACACATCAATCTTACAGCCATGTCAGGCATAGCAAACAGTAAATTGTCACAAAACAACTTAACCAACTTGTACAATATTTCACACAAGTAAACTCTTTCAGTGAATTCCACGCAACTTAGTGGTCTTTTAAAGGCAAGAAACAGAATCAAAATATATGCAGCCTCGGGAGACAGGTAAATGGATATAAAAAGAATAAATGGTTATGCTGTTAGAAAAGTACAGTGATGAAAATTACCAGTAACTTACTGATATGACCTAGGGAAACAAACTGGAATTCTTATTATTGAGCTTTTATAAGCTTTCTGTTGGGAATTAAAAAAGAAATTGAAAACTAAGGTTAACCACTGGACTCTAACTTAAATCGGCACAAAACCTGTTTAACATTTAAGAGATATTTAAAGGAAAATAATAAAGTCATTAAATAAACAATAATATAATACCTTGGGTAAATACTGGATATAAGGGAAATTGGTAAAATACCTAGAAACTTGAGAGAAAAGGAAACTGTCATCAGGGTCTGTAATAACAGTATCTGAAGTCAGGTAGCTGTATAACAAAAGTAAGTTTTTCTGAGTAATCAATAAATAGAAATAACCATGTTCTGACACAAATTTACAGAACTTAGTGAGATTAAATACCTTTTCTACTCTAACTGTAGAGGAAGCCTAAACACAGTTTAGCCTAGATGCCTAAAATACGTGCAAACTTTAATCCTAAGAGTAAAGGGTTAAGTGAACTGAAGAATGAAAGTTGAGGAGATCAGAGTGAATTACTTTTAGTGTATTCATTTTAGAACAGAAGAACTTCTGAAGGTTAGTATTTCTGGAATGAAAGCTACAGTGACAGCAACAATAAACTGAGAAATGTTTGTTCATGTAAGTTTGTTTCCTATGACAAATTACTATACATAAGAACCAGAGTTTTCTTTCACTTCTCTGAACTCATGTGAAGCAATTTCTGTTTTAAAAGCCTTAGGTGAATGGGTCTTTCAAAAGTTACACATCACCAATTATGAGAGGCTGAATCCACATAAAATGCTTTCAGTTTGCCCATCCTGACCTTACACTCATCCCTTACTCCAGCTACATCAGCCCCTAACTGACTTTTCCAATATATTCCAAATGGGAGATGAGCAAATGACCATTTAAATTACTGCCTCGAAGAAATACCCTGGCTCTTCTAGGACTAAAGTACCTGGTTCCAGCGCATAGCAATTACCTCTAAAATATCTCAAAGTTTCCTCAGCAAGATTGTAATCCTTATCTATTTTTCTTTGATTCAACTCTAAATGTAACTTTCAAAAGAAATCTAAGCTTTCAAAAATCAGAAAGTAAGCTGAGCCTACTACAGCAATCTACAGCAAGCCAAAGAGCAACGTTTCTAAATTTCCTCCCTCTCTTTTCTCAGGCATTGTTTTGATAACTATCAGCAGCCCCAGTTCTAAGTCCACTACAACACAAGATGAATATTTGGACCTCCCCACCAATGCATAGCTGTGACCTCCACAAATTCTTGTTCGAGCACAGACTTAGCAGTAGACAGCAAGCACGATAATAAAGTCCTGCAATACTTTAGAATCACCTCCATTAAAGCTGCATTCACATAATGTCCATAGGGTTTCAGCAAGGCCAAGCTTGTTTTGTACAACACAGTGCAAATATATCAACTCAGTCCACCTCCCACTCAGCTTACCCTGTCACCTCTCATCCTTGACTCTTAACTGGCAGTTGAAAGCTTTTGCAACTGATGTGCAAGAGCCAGCCTTTACCTTCAGCTATTGTTCTGTGGCTGACTGGAATTTCACACATTCTCTACTGTAAAGTGCATAAGCATTTGCTGCACTTCGTCACAATCACCACCAGCTAGGGAGAGTGGAAAGCTGGCACGCAGTGAACTAGCATTTTTGTAGTTCCTTTCATTGCACCACACTCGAAAAGATGAACACCCAGGAAGTCAAGATGAAATAACAAGTTAAACTCAATGCACATGAGCTTCCTCATCTCTAAGTCACTATAGAGCTCTGTTAAAAACTCACTCCTACTCTTCCTACTAATTATCAACTATATTGTAAGCACTCTGGTCAAATGTATGGGAAAAAATTCTTATCAGTCTTACCATAAATTAAATCTTAGGTATGCCCTCCCACCCAGCCTCTTATTACTGAGGCTGAGCTCTATAGGAAAAAATTAAAGTGCACCAAACAACTCGTTTGGTAGTCATGCTAACTATTTAACTAACTTTTTTCCACCCAATTCAGAAACATGTCTGAAGAAGAAAAAAAAAAAAAAAAATATATATATATACTTATAGCTGAAAAAAAACCCACTACAGTTTTGAAAGTGAGTCAACATCTATCCTGTCTATCTAGTAAACTAATTGGTAAAGAACTGATCAATGAAACTGCAAAGGTTTTCCTTAGCTACTTCTCTTCTTGCACTGAATTTTTACAGTACTAACACTATCTAGCATTGTTTTACTGTTTTAGAAGAGCAGAATTGTCATCTCCAATTTCTGCCTCCACAATTCCACAATGATATTGCTTGAGTTCTTTTTAAAATTATTTTAAGATAGACAGGCATCTTCATTAAGTGCAGTGTTTTATTCAACTCCACTTCCCACAGTACGTGCACTTACTTCTATATTCACCTGTTTCACGTCTTTTTCTTTACAGAAAATTGATTGTACTTCTCATCTCATGCATCAGAAAAGCTACGAAGAAAGTAAACTAACACTTCAGACATCTTGGATCAATTTCCTACACTGCTCAGGGAACTCAGTCATGATGTGATACCTCACGATTTTTTTATTGCACGTGTAATTTTAAGCCTGCCAGAAATCTTACTGACATCAATGTCAGGCTGGCATCAGGCTGGCATCAAAAAACAGCTCAGTAATGCATTTTTTCTGATTTGGGACCTAAGCCTATCATAGAATGGTTTGGGTTGGAAAGGACCTTAAGGATCATCTAGTTCCACTCTCCCTGACACGGGCAAGGACAACTTCCACTAGACCAGGTTGCTCAAAGCCACATCCAAGCTGGCCTTGAACGCTTCCACAGATGAGGCATCCACAACTTCTCTGGGCAACCTGTCCCAGTGTCTCACTACCCCCACAGTGAAGACTAGGTCACTAAAACTTCTAAGTATCCAGTCCTGAGACTATCTTAACAATTTGAACTATAAACTCTTTCATGCCAAAACATTCTTCTTTGCAGTTTGTACTAAAAATAGCAACTCGTTGTTCATATAACAGTAATATTAAATAAATAATCTATTTAATCTCCTTTGTTGTACTACTCCTGAATTAACCTTTAGGTGTTCTTAACTTCGTGTTCTAATCCTTCCTTACCTAAGCAGTATTATTTCTTCTTTGCTGTTTACACCTGTCACAACAAAAAAAAATAATATATTCAGAATGTATTAACAGGAGTAAAAATACTACCGTGACAGATGACAATGTCCAAATCAATATCAGCTACGTTCTAGGTATGTATACCTACCCAAATATTCAATTTAATATGTGAATGTGTCCTTACTGCATGTAAAAATGTGGCTTTTCCTTCTCATAACTAGCATGTTACATTTTGCTTTGGTTTCCTCCCAGTTTAAGCCTGTCTATCCTAAATCAATCATCAGCCATGTCCTCTGGAGTCTCTTGCACACTGAAAAACATATCCATCAATACCAACTGCATGAAATATGATTAAGAAGCTCATTACATGAATCTTCTGAAAAAGTTCTATATAAATTCCCCCAGAAAATGTCACATAACGTCAATCACTGATAACTGAGCCTGCAGTAATTCACCTGCTCAATGAAATCTACCTAAACATTGTTTTTTAAGTATTTGCCAAGAAACTAAAATGAATCCTGTAAAATGAAAAGGTCAGCTATCATTCATAGTTCTTAAACTTAAATAATTCCCATCAGAATATATAGTTAAAGAAATAAGAAGAAATAAAAGAAAAACTGAGCAGCAAAATATACAATTTTATGCACAGTATGAAGTCTCACATATTACTGTTAGCAAAGTAGATTCCACTGAACCTTTGGTATTTCTTTTAGCACATCAGTGTCACACAGTGATAGATGATTACACAGCCTCTAAGAGCTTACCAAATCAATGATATATGCAATGCACTTGTTCCATTGCACTGTTAATACAAAAAGATATCACTTTCTCAGTATTGTTAGAAATAAGTAATGAAAACTGAAGCAAAGAGCTACCCTACTGTTTAGAGGACCCAAGGATGTGACATTTCTTACGGTTTGTATAGTGCACATTTTTTTGGGAGTAACCCAGCAAGAACAAAGTAATTTTCTTGGTTGTAACAAGGCACAGGATCTTCAGTCCCAGTCAAAATAAAAAACAATATAAGTATTTGTTGCTAACAAGTTACACACTTGGCTGAACCTGCATCAAACCCAATTCATGGTTTTGTAGTCAGAGTTTAATAGTCAGTGCAATGTGTGTTCCCCAGATTTTTGCTTAGATGCACAAACATAATTTAAGGCACAAGGAAAAACGACAAGAGTGTAGCATACTACTCCTAATGAGTTGCTGCATCATCACTTTAAAGATCTATATTCAAAAGTAGTACAAGTTGTGCTATAGAAACAAAGTAATTCTATAATTTTCATGTGCAACACCATATAAAAATTAAAAAAATTAACAGTGAACTAGTACAGATACAGTAATTTTATTAGTTCCAATATTTCAAAATAATTGAGTCATCACAGGTAGTCCTGAATGCCAAAATTACTGCTTTCACTGTGTCAGAAGCAAGAAAACTGAATTGTAAGGACAGCGCCATGCAAAGCACTGTGTAAATCTGCAGTAATGCACAGTCTGTCCTAATAACAGTCACTCTTAAGCAGGCCTGCCTTTTGGAATATAAAGGGAGCAGCACAACTAAAACCAGATTTTTTTCCAGCATCTCCAGGCAAGCACAGAAAAGTATGAGTCACATTTGCAAATTTTGGCTTAAATTGGTTTAATGCTTCCCAGTGAATGCATAAGCCTATTGTTCATGTCCTTTGATGATTTTAGCAAGTGATATCAAAAGCAAGCCCAAAATTGGAATAAAAGTCAGTTAGCTCTTGAACTAGCACTTTAACTACCACAATAAGTTTCATTTACGGTGGCAAAGCTTCTTGTGATTTCTTTTTGCATGAAAAACCACAATCAAAACTTTGACACTGTTACGGGGCTTATTTTTAAAAGCATACTTCATTCAGTACCATCAAGACAAGTTTCCCATCTCTGTGCGTACAGGTTATAAATAAATAATTGTACAGCAAGGCTTAGTGTAACAGAACTGGAAAAACACAGTCTTACTTATGATAATTAGCTTCTTAAAAAAACATTTATAATGTGACATAAATGTTATTAGACACTGACATCCAAATGTTCCAACCAATAGTAAACTACGGCAATTACCTTCTATTCTGCAGTGTAACTGCAAAGGCATACTAGTTACGTAAGAAGCCTAATGGTGAAATTTGAAATGGTTCATTTTATGAGGGTTTGAACTAGATACCCTTCATATCTTTTAAAACATTCCTATTTTCCATTATGAATATAAATCCTGGTTTCTGTTATAATTATAGCATAATTTTGCTAAAGTACCCTTAATTCCCACCAACATATTTATTAAATTGTTTTATACAAGGGCCAAACAATAAAACCAGCTCACTGACCATTTTCCTTTGGTTTTCCACATTCTTTTACTGTTAAAACCTACAAAAGTAACTAAACACTAACAATTTGCTAAATAAACAATTGAATTGACTAACCAAACTTGTGTTAATATTGTAGTCATTTGTTATAGTAGCTTTCATCATCAGCTGAGCTCTACCATCCATCAGCTATCTCCTCTGGAACAGACGCCTCTATAAAAATCATCTATTCATTTTATTTTTAGCAGTCTACATCTGAATGTGCTCATTTATCCTTTGTCTCTTCATCTCCAACAAACCAACACCCTCCAAACTAATGGACCACAATGACATCTATTTATTTATTCCCATAAATACTATAGGTTTGACACCTACTCCTTCATGCTTGAAATTAACTCTGGCAAGGTAGATCCTTAAGTGCCATGTATGAGAGCTTCTGAAAATGCAGTTGGACATTTCATTAGGTGTCCTAATATTTAGTAATTTTGATTTCAAATGGGTTTTCTGTACATTTGTTACCTATTTGTATAGCTGGTACCCTATGACCTTGGAAGGCCAGGTTCTTTCATCAGTAGCTGAGAATGCTCCACACGTTTAAGGAGATGGTAATTTGATTTTTCCACACACACACAAACATAAAGTTGGTTTTATACATACAACAGTAATAGCTGCTGCCTAATGGTGAAAAGTACGTTATGCTGGGCTCTAATCATTACTTTTCCACAAAGTGGATTCAAAAAAAGCTTTTGATAAAGGCCTTCAAAGGCTTTGAAGGCAAACTAGGCAAGAGAGAAAACAGGAGCAATCTTTGTCTGGGTAGGTAAGCAACTGAATAGATAAAACAGTGAACAAGGAAAAAGCAGTCCAGTTTTCACAGGGAGTGATGATTCCAGTGGAGCACCTCAGTCTGGGCTGTTTAACATACCCAGAGAAGACCTGGAATGACCAGAACTGCGAGGGCAGTTAAGCTAGAAAGTCCATTGAGGCAACGCTATTCAAGATAGTAAAGACATGGGCGAAATATGATAAACTGTCAAAGGATTGTATGAAATGAGCAGTTGGTTTCAAAATGGCAGCTATAAAATTAGCATAGAACAGTTTCATGAAAAAGTCATCCCTGTGCTCAACAATAACAACAACAACAAAAAAAAGTAATCAAAACTTAGAAATTTTAGGCAACAGAAAACAAAACAGAAATCAACCCTATGCCCATGCATAAATCTATGCTTTGCCTACTGCTGCACTCAATTCTCTTACCCTCATCTCATAAAAGATATGCTAGAGCTGTACAAGTTTCAGAGAAGGGCAAAAAGCATCATCAAGCACACAGAACGGCTTCTATTTGAGTAACATCTGAATAAGTCAGAAATTTCCAGCCTGTAAAAGAGTTGATTGAGTGCCATGAGAAGGATACCTAGGAACTGATGGTTTGTTGTCTTTTCCAATAGAAGAACTACAACAAATCAAGGGAAACTGGTGGAAATCAGATTCAGAACAAACAAAAAACAAGTTCTTCACACAAGGGGCAGTGGGCCATCTTGTTAGAGAACACAGTGGATGAGAAATCTTATACAGGCTCAATGGGAAAGAGGATAAAAGCTTAGATGGGACCCCTATTCGGGATTGCTGAATAGACAGGAATTACACCCTGCCCAGGAAATGCCCCTGAGCTCAGGGACACACCATGTACACTCAGCCTGGATTTACTCTTGTTCTCTAGGCATCACAGCTACTGCTAAAGGAACTAGCCAATGATCCAACACAGTGTGGCTATTCTTATGTTCTCACCCAATGCTCTTAAGGGCATCTCCCTCTTTTGGGGCACTACCTATTAAGTAGTAGATCGAGAGGCAGTTTAATTCATTTGTCACTTTCACATTAAGTCATCCAGTAACTGGGTTTGGACTTAGAGAAGTTTTAGACAACTAAGTTTGAAAACAGGTTGACTTAGGCAGATGAACTCCTGCCAAAGATAAGCAACCAGCAGCATTTTACAAAGCTGTTCAGGACAGTCAAATGTAGAGGTTCCACTGCTTAAATCCAACTTTTTAGCAGATGAAGGCCTACAGTGATGTGAATTCAACTAGTCAATATCACATTTCAGTCTACTAAAATGAAGTTATTAACAGGGTTTAAAAAAATGGCACTATTGACAGTGAAGCAATTGAAAAATTTGTTTAAAGAAAGGTATTTTCCTCTAAACTCCCAGCAAGTCTGATGTGCAACACAAAAGGTAAAAGTATGCGCATTGGATGGGCAGCTTCTTATACAAATGAGGAACAGAAGAAACCCTGAGGGAGCATCCAAGAGAAAAACAGTTATTTCAATAGTGTTAAAACATCCTAACACCAGCTATATGTACAAGTGCAACATATGGATTGTGTTTTTAGCTCTTCAGCAGTCTTGCCTTTTTCTTTGGATACTTCTCATATTATTAAAATGGTACATGGGTCCTAGTCACTGAAGCTACAAGTAACACACTGCCCAAATAATGCACTCAGGTGTTTTCAGCTTCACTACACCCACAGAATAATAGCTTTAATTTCTCCTGAGGCTGTGTAGGAAGATACTGATGGAGACTGCAAAATACAGAGGAGTGTCTACTGCATCCAACAATGTTCTAAAATATAAGACTTCTTCACCAAACTATAGACTGAGAAGAAAACAGGTATGAAACACTTTTCTACCACAGACCTGTCCCAATAAATTGGTTTTCCATGGTCAGACACTTAGCAACACAGAAATTGCAGCTAAGCGCACACAGCTCAGCTTCAGAACACTTGCTATTGCAGCACTGAAAAACTGAACTGAGGTAACCTGGAGCAAGGAAAGATGACGGTAAAGAAAATCAGCAATTACAGCAATACAGCTGCAATGACTCCTTTCTGTCCTACTTTTAAACCAAGCAAATGCATCAATTGAATAGCAACCAAACACCACATGTTGTTATAACACTGAGTTAATTTGAAACAATGAGCCACAGTCTCCTATGGCATATCTCACTAACTGCAGAGTTGATTTTGCCATACTTACTCATGGTGCACTCACCACAAAGGGACTTCAAAAAAATAAAAGTAAAAAAAAATAATCAAGAGGATAACTCAGAGAATAAGACACCATATTGTCTATCAATATCTAGCAATGGCAAAATTGCAATTAATTCATTTACGTAGTATGAGAATTGCAACAGAAACATATTTACTCTGACAGCATAACAACTGTTGGGAATCTGAAAACAGAATTCAGAAAAGAGAAGATTCTTGTAAATGTTTCTGACAGCACCCACATTGCTGAGCTGTAGGAATTCTGTCTGCAGTAAAGGAAAATTGCTTCAGAGCCTCACAGAATAAAAACCTGTTAATT
The DNA here is from genome assembly GCA_035590275.1 of Ibycter americanus. Taxonomy (NCBI): domain Eukaryota; kingdom Metazoa; phylum Chordata; class Aves; order Falconiformes; family Falconidae; genus Ibycter; species Ibycter americanus. The sequence goes on from JAVJGI010000062.1 coordinate 1,581,313, forward strand.
GCAAAGATAAGGATGACAAAGTAAAATAACCCAGATACCCTCCCTTACTTTGTCCACTTTGAAAGAATATTAAAATATTTATTTAGAAAGCTTGAAAACATTTGCAAATCATTTTTATGTATACTTTAGAAGTAAAAAAATCTGGCTTGTTCAGATAAATATTATACAAGCCACCTCACACCTGCCCATGCTACATTACTTCCAACAACTTGATTAAACTTAGTAAAATTATTAACAATGTCTGTATCAAACAATATTTTAAGTGAAGGAAAGTGCTGTTTTCTTGACATTCAATTGTAACTGCAGTGCTGAATAATTATCAACAAAACTCTGGTTTGTATTTAAACCTTTATATTGTGCAAGGAATAGAACTTTTCAAAATTTTTTTTCTAGGACTCCTCTTATTTTAGGCAAATTTTGTTTTTCTAACGATAAGCAAGCAGCACTGAGTTCTTATTTCTCAACAGGCGGTGTATAAGTAACGTGTTCACAACACCCGACACTACTATGAATCTTCAAATACCTTCTGCATTGTTGGCGTCACTCAGAACTATATGTATTGTGCCGCATTTGGCTAAACAGCGTGCTGAAATTGTCCTTAGATTTCTTACAGTATTACTGTATCGTAGTGAACATCACAAGGTCAATAACTGCAAGCCTGGAACCACTACTGAGACTATGCTCCTTCCCAAGTTTGCAGTTAGTTTCTTGACATAGGAAGAATGCATTAAAAAAACCCAGGAGACAATAAAAAAAGTTATGGGGGGAATAGTTTTATCTCAATATTAAGCACATTTAAAAGAAACACCTTTGTCAAAGTTCTTCAACAAGAAAACCTCTGGTGTGACAGTAAATGAGAATACTATATCCTGTTCTGAAGTTTTGTAGGGAGACTGGGAACAGTTTCTGAGTCAGGGCATAATGGAGTATGGCACAATGCAATACGAATTAGTACAGCAAAGACAAGAAATAAATTGGTCAAAAGTCTTGAGGCTTCTCAGCCTGTGGGGAAGAATGTTAAGAAGATGGCAAGGATGTATGAGAGATGCCATATAGCTGTGATATTACTAGTTATGCATAAATCATGATGACAGCAGAAAAATAGCTTGGTATTTCATGGAAAGTGTTTCAATTTTCATATAAGTTATCATCAGTGGGAAAAAGATAAGAAGGGAGAGGATACAACATAACCAGATACATGGTTTGCCACCTCTGGGATGTTCATCTCACATCTCTACAATTGTAGATCTGCATCCTGTAGTTGATCTGTTAATGTATCATGGATGTGTCAGATCTCAAAACAAACCGTAGTTCTACCTGCAGTCCTTCTCTAGCTGCAAGTCATATATGGATAGGTATGACTGCTTCTGAACAACTAACAGACTAGCTTTCTAGCTTGAGCATTAGAGGAGGATTTTTGTACTAAGAGTCAGGCTCACAAATACGCTTGCTTTTCTTGGCCTTCTTTCATAAATAATTACAAGCAGTGCACAGATTTTTCCCAATCCCATTATGACAGTCTGCATAGTCTGGATGCAACACATACTATCCTCATAGTATTATCCTACTATTCTTAAAGGTATGTTAGATTTCAGCCTGTACTGTCCCAAACAAGTCTGTACTAGAAATGCATTCAGGAGTTGGTGAAAAATAATGTTGGCTCAGATTCTACCAGATTTTTGCACTTCCCAAGTCATTGGTCAATCCTAAAATACTAGGTTTCACAAAAAGAATATGAATGGGGAAAGGCGAGACAATCATTTCAGCTACAGACCACATCTATGCAACATGTTACACCTACATTTTTAGTTCCTTAACAAAAAAAGCAAAACTTCAGTTTAACTAAAATGTTCTAGGAATACAGTCTTTATTGTTTTAGTTCTACTAAGAATAATAGAACAGTTGACATTGGAAGGGACCCCGAAGTCATCTTGTCCAATCCCCTGCCCTAGCAGAGCCCAGGACTGTGTCTAGACAGCTTCTGGATAACTCCATGGAAGGAGACTCCACAACCTCCCTGGGAAACCTGTGCCAGTGCTCAGTTACCCTCACAGGGGGAAAAAAGCATTACCCTGAAATTCAGAGGAAACCTCCAGTGTTTCCATTTGTGCCCACTGCCCTTGTCCTGCCACTGGGCACCACTGAAAAGAGCCTGGCTCTGTCCTCTTTGCACCCTCCTTTCAGGTATTTGTACACATTGATAAGATCCCCCTGAGCCTTCTCTACTCTGGGCTAAACAGTCCCAGCTGTCTCAGCCTTTCCTCACAGGAAAGAAACTCCAGTTCCACAATCACCTTCACAGCCCTTCACTGGACTCTCTCCAGTATGCCCACATTTCTCTTGTACAGAGGAGGCCAGTAAAGGACAGCTGTGGGTTATTAACATATTCTAGTGGCAATCAACTATGTGTGTTACATAATTAAAAAAAAATGTTTCAGTAGTATTAATTAGGATAACATTGTCTGATGTACAATAATTATTTTCTTTTGGAGGCTTTTCCTCCACAGTAGACTTCTGTTGCCTTTATATTTACAAATTTTTTAAGAGAGCATTTGGCACTGACTTACTTGCCTGAGTTGCTCAGAACTCAACAAAACCAAAATCCATTCCAAGCATCGATCTCCATTTTTGAATTCTACTTACAATAGCTTATATGCAAGAAGGAGATGCAGTTGAACAGAGCCAACCAGTTCCATCGACTGAAGCAGAATCTGTTGTTAATTGCAGTTCCTTCCTTTTGTTATCTTGTTCACAAAGATTGGTCTAACTTAGAACTTCAGGTTTCATATTCATTAGAACACGGCTTTTGGATGCAAGCTACAGGTATACAACAAGCATACAGGCATTCACTTCAAGTTACCTGCTGGGTAATTACTACAAGCAGGTAATATCCTTATGAAGGTTATACTTCTAATGATTTGAGTTGAAGAACCTGCAGTAATTATTAAAGAAAAAAAGTATATACAACATTTAACAAAAGCAATGATTCTATATGCTTGGGAAAAATTTAAAAAGCATTAGTTTAGAAACAATGTTAGATGATACAGTGAATCCACGTGACCAAGATCTACCAAAGCTGTGTTAGGCAATTAATACAGATGAAATAGCTTAGTTTCTCAAATATATTGTAATTTCCAACTGTGAAAATGAAATTAACATGATCCCAGGAGAAGTTTAGACATACAAGAAGAGGAAGTATTTCTCAACCTACACGGGAAGCTAAAAGTGAAGGTAAGAGCCTCCTTTGACACAAAAGTCTCAGTAACGGTTAAGTATTACTAGAAGAACAGAGCTGATTTGGTCCAATGGAAAGAGCTACTATTTTTAAATGTTATCTGAAAAGACAAGTAGCACCATCACTTCCAGGGTACAATAGCAAGGAAAATATTATTTGTTTGGTACACATCCATCAACGGTAGGATACTGAAAAAACAAAATCACATTATACTGCAAAAGCAGCAGGTAATTCCGATTTCTCAGAACCAGGTCCTTAGATCTATCCCTAAGACATGTTAGGGAGAGCATTTTCCTCTTTATGATTCATGTAACAAAACTTCAAAAGCTATTTACATCATACAGTCTTTCATACCTCTGGGATTTGTTTATAAAAATTAATTAACCTTATCAAAACCAGTGCAATATATTGCAAAATATGAACAATCAGCAATGTTATGTACACAGGAAGAAACTATCTGTTGACATGGAGGAAAGGCAGCACAGAAAAACCTTGAAAAGAAACCGCTTAAGAATCAACTGTGACAGTTCTAAGTACAAAGTCTGTATGTAAAATTAGTATCTACTAGTTCATTTTGGAGAAGATTCTTCTAAGAATTGAGCGGGCTCATTGTCAAAAAAGTTTGAATATCATTGACCTCTTAAAATCTCTTCTAGTTAATTAATATAATTTTGTTAATCCCAATTACATGGAAAATCTGCATCTTTTTGAGAAAGATGAAAGTCCTGTGACTATAAACCCACTCAAATGAAAAATAATAAGAAAGGAGTTGCTCTGACTGGAAAACCAATGCATTTTGTACAAGAAAATCTTGAGGTTATATAATCACCTGCCAACACTGTAAATGCCTACTAATGAAGTCATGCAGTAACATTTCATTTTGCTCCCAGAGGGGAAAAAAGAAAAAGAATCTTTTAATTGGAAATGACTTAGCCTGCTAGAGTTATCACAATGCACACACACTAACTCAACTGCCTTGCCTTACTGCAATAGACTGAAAGAAATAACAAATTACAGTATGTCATATGGAAAAGTTCACCTAAAATGCCATTTGTTGCTTAAAAAAGAATACATAAAACTACATACATGTTTACTATTCTTGCTGTGAGTCTTTTAGGGTATGGAGCTAACTACTGTATTCCTCAACTCATGTTGAAAGAAAAGGTCCTACAGGAGATAATGAACAGAAAACAAATTGAAAACCCTAATTTTCAAGTGTCTGATCTTACAGTTTAACTTCATATTTTTAATACAGCCTGTCTATGCAATTTCCTAAGAGATTTTCCTAAAGAAAAAAACCACAACATTTTGGTGTAACAAACTCCCAAATCAGGTGCTATGCTTAGGATTTAAATTCTAATGTTTCTACACAGCTGGAACTATAAGACTAACTATACCGCCTGGAAGGAGGGATGGCAGGCCGTTAGCCTGTATGTTGCTGAAGCTCAGGTCTTACAGTTTGTCTTAGAAAAGCAAATGAAGATTTTTACTGCAGACTATAACTGCAAACAAAAATTGATAAGGCAACCCTTTGCTTGACCTTCTCCACTCTTCCACATACAATGGCTCTGATTCCCTCAGTCTGTAACATGACGCACATTTAGTTATCCTTCTAAAGTGTTAACAAACTTTTCTTTGCAGTAAAAGAAATAAGTGGCAATTTTAAAAAAACCATGCTGCTCAGCTGACTTGTTATTCTTATCAAGAAAACACTACAATTTCAGAAGTAGTTCCATCTAAATCGAAGTAGACACAGAAAATGTAGAAAACCGTAACAGGGCTTTGCAGAAAGCAAATATCCAGTCTCTGGTACAAGTTGTTTTACAAGAGTGGGGAAAAAAAGAGGAGGGAAAAAAAAAAAAACAACCCAAAAAATCATGCTGATTCATTCTGATAGAGCTCTGTGTAGAACTGAACATATTTCTGGAGTAATCTGTGAGATCATAAGAACTGGATGACAGCCTCTCCAAATACAGCTGAATGTAGACCAGTATATTAGTCAAATCTATGAGCCATAGAAACCAGAAGCTATGGTAGGCAAGTTCTTCGTGTCACAGTGATATATAGCAGTGTCATCTCAGTTTCATTCAAGGCAACTCCAACACCTGATGTTCCCAAAATCCTGTTCACCACAGTCCTGCACTTACACCTCACAAAAATTAGTGAAAAGTAAGTTTCCCATGGCAATGACTTCTTCATAAATAACTTCAGGGTTCATCCAAGAACTCCTCCAGAAAAATCCGGGAAAAACTAAGGGTAGAAATCAATGTATGTAATATTAACAGCTAAGTTTGAAGCATGTGAGTCTAGGCTTTAGGATGCGTGGAGAGAAATCTGGCACTTCCAGATGGTCATTCATTTCATTCTAAATAAATTTTCTATCCTCCTTTATCATCCTCTGGAAATGCCTGTTTCTCTTCACTGACTCTGAATGAAGCTTGGCGTCATTCTCCTAAATCTTAGAAAATGAATACTCTGGTAGCTCAAATTAGGCAAAATCCCCCTAGATATACAAACATTATTAATCTTATTTCAAATACAGAACATTATTACTTTTTAATCAACTCTTGCTTTTTCTAAATTACTAGAATCAGGAACACAGTGTATAGTAACTTTTTTGCCATCTTCCTACAGAACATAAATCTCATTTCACAATTTTCTAACAAAGCTTTTGGTCCATTAATAATAGAAACTGTCTGGCTGATCTCAGAAAGCCCCAATTCCATATTTATAGCTGATACCTAAAGCCTGAAGAATATGTCCTACCAAATTATAACAATTTTGAGGCAGATCAAATTTCTAAATGTTGCATAGATCGTTCTCTCAGTACTTAATAGAAAATATTTACATAGCAATTTGATCTATTGTAAAGCTGTTTTCATTTCTGTAGGGCATTAATATTTTAGTTTGCAATAACTGTCCACAAAATACCTAGTAACTCAATTGGAAATAACAGGGTGAGTCACAGTGCCCCAAATCTCAAGGTCAATCGATAAGTGACCAAGGTAGAAGCTGTTCCTACCACACTGGCCTGGAACACTGGGTACAGCTGCCCACCCTATGACGTTTCTATGCACAGGGCACAATGAGCTCTGAAAAGAATATATGTCATAGGTGCAGAGGAATGATATGGCACCCTCATTAAAATATTTCAGTCAAACCAGAAAAGCAGCCCTGTAGTATATCTATCATCAACAAATATATATAGCACTTGCTAAAGTTAGAGAGCTCCAAAATCCCTCTCTGTGTACTGGGGTAAAAGGAAAAAAGTGGTAAGCAATCTGTGTTACAGCAGGCCAGGGCACCATGGCAAAGCAACATTAGCAGCTATGGCAGTACACAGTCTGCAGTAGCAGAACACATAAGTGTGCAGACAAACTCAAAAAATGAGCAATCAATTGGCTCAACATCATCACAGTGAAAGTTACATCAAGGTTAACAGAATAAATTAAAAACACAGAATAAATTAAGTCTCAATTCTAACCAAAAGAGAGAGTTGACAGGAAGATAAAAATTCTGCTCAGGTAATTAGGGATTTAGAACAGTTGTCATACATTCTATTACTACTGAAACAAAACAAAAAGGTCACCATGAAGAAATTCATAGCACCACAATTACAGTGTAGGCAAAATATTAAATAAACTTACTTTGTTAGAGAAAACAGACCCTTAAATTAATTTCAGCTTTAGTCACTGAATAACAACAGGATGACTCACACTTAAAACCAGCTGTCAACTAAAGAGTTGAGGAGAAACACTTGCAGGTGTTGGTTGATGAGAAGCTCAGCATGACCTGGCAACACGAATTTGCAGCCCAAAAAGCGAACCATATCCTGGGCTGCATCAGAAGAAGCGTGACCAGTAGGTTGAGGCAGGTGATTCTCCCCCTCTGTTCCACTCTTGTGAGACCACACCTGGAGCACTGCATCCAGCTCTGGGGCTCCCAACATAAGAAGGACATGGACCTGTTAGAGTGAGTCTGAGGAGGGCCACAAAGACAATCAGAGGGCTGAAGCACCTCTCCTATGAAGACAGGCTGAAAGAGTTGGGGTTGTTCATCCTGGAGAAGAGAAGGCTCCAGGGAGACCTTACAGCAGCCTTCCAGTACCTAAAGGGGGCCTCCAAGAAAGCTGCAGAGGGACTTTTTATAAGGGCATGTAGTGGTAGGGACAAGGGGTAATGGCTTTAAGCTGAAAGAGCATAAGATTTAGATCAGATATAAGGAAGAAATTCTTCACTATGAGGGTGGTGAGGCACTGGAATAGGTTGCCCAGAGACGTTGTGGATGCTCCATCCCTGGAAGTCACAGAATGGTCAGGATTGGAAGGGACCTCTGGAGATCATCTAGTCCAAACAGCTGCTAAAGCACGTTTAGCTAGAGCAGGTTGCACAGAATCATGTCCAGGCAGCTTTTGAATGTCTCCAGAGGAGACTCCACAACGTCTCTGGGTAGCCTGTTCCAGGGCTCTGTCACCCTCAAAGTAAAGAAGTTCTTCCTCACATTCAGGTGGAAATTCCTGTGTTGCAGTCTGTGCCCGTTGCCCCTTGTCCTGTCGCTGGGCACCACTGAAAAGAGCCTGGCCCCGTCCTCTTGGCACTCACCCTTAAGATATTTGTAGACATTGATAAGATCCCCTCTCAGTCTTCTCCAGGCTCAACAGGCCCAGCTCACTCAGCCTTTCCTCATAATAGAGGTGCTTCAGTCCCCTAGTCATCTTCATAGCCCTCTGCTGGACCCTCTCCAGCAGTTCCTTGTCTCTCTTGAACTGGGGAGACCAGAACTGGACACAGCACTCCAGATGCAGCCTCATCAGGGCAGAGCAAAGGGAGAGGATAACCTCCCTCAACCTGCTGGCCACACTCCTCCTAATGCACCCCAGGACAATGCCATTGGCCTTCTTGGCCACCAGGGCACACTGCTGGCTCATGGGCAGCTTGCTGTCCTCCAGAACTCCCAGGTCCTTCTCTGCAGAGCTGCCTTCCAGGTCAGCCCCCAGCCTGTACTGGTGCATGGGGTTATTTCTTCCCAGGTGCAAGACTAGGGTAGGTTGGATGAGGCTTCGAGCAACCTGGTCTAGTGGAGGGTGTCCCTGCCCATGGCAGGGGGGTTGAAACTGGATAATCTTTAAGGTCCTTTCCAACCCCAAACATTCTAATATTCTATAGTCAGTCCAACATTTTGAACAGGTATATTATAATGCAGGCTATTAAAATTGCTTCATATGAAGAATGTTCGTCCTATTAGAAAACTCAGGTTTTCAGTTACTCCAATTTTAGCACCTGGTTTCAATTTTCCATGCTAAGTGTCTGAATTAGATTTCCCAGGGAATATTTCAATCTTTACATTTCAGAAACACTTGTTTCTGAAAATAAGTTTTATTATGCTTAAAAATTTACTATGGCCTCCTCTTTGAGAGTAACCATTTACACCCCTACAAAAATCCACTCTCAAGCTGACTTAAATTGCATTTATTAAATTCACTCTCCCCATTCTTCCATGCTCTAATCACAGCTGTCTCAAATGTCTGGGTTCTACAAAAAAAATGTTCCACTTGATTTACTGGGGTGTAAGATTCATAGGTGTGTACTGCCTATCTCTATGGTGGGGTAGACTAATAAATAATGATTAAAAACTTTATTAAGTTCTTAACATTTCTTTCCTATGACATGTATGTAGATATTTAAAGTTGCATACACTACTGAATGTGCAATAATCCTGAATTTTATATAGGCTCAAATTTAAAGCTTGTTCAGTATGATATCTATACCCATCCCTGCCCTCCCGCTCCCAGGGTCATTTTAAATATTATTATAAGAAAAGAAAAGAAAAAATCTTTGGACTTACTCGGAAGTAGTCACTGCAGGCTGCCAGGACTGCTTTATGTGCATGGAATTTCTGTTCTTCAGCAATAAGGGTGATATCACAAAGTATGCCATCACTTCTTTGTTGGTTCAGGGCTGCCAGGACAGCATCATTATGGGAGCTGGACTGACAAAGCCTCTGACCTGTCAGCATTTCTTGAACACTGAGAGGGGAAAGGGGAAAGTTTTTGTCAAAAAAAATGTAGGAAACAAGTAGATTCTGTCAGAAACATAGACAAACTTCTTCTGAGACAAGATTATTTAACAATTCTTGGAAAGCAAAAAGCGCCCTGAACCCTGTCATGCAAAAATCTTTACATGGTATAGACATCACAAAAAAAGCTCAATATAAAAAAAGTATTATGAAACCTGATTATATACTCAAATTTAAAAACCTCAGCTGTTCTGATTTTCATTTGCTGCACTGGAAGTCAGCTGGACTCATAGGATTAACTCACAATCATGTTAGCATTAAGGTAGAAGAATAAAGGGCCTAGGTCAATGCAGCAACAGGAAACTTCTAAGTGGCTCAAACTTCATTAGTGGAAAGGGGTATGCATGTATATATGTATGTAACTAGTCCTACTAAAAAAAGTGACGACTCATGGTCTCAAGTGGCCTGTTGAAGTCTGATACTGCACTACTAAATGTTTTCAGACCATTTCAAATCATTCACATTTATGAAGTGTTGTGGGGTTTTTTGGTTTGTTTGTTTTGTATTGGCCGGGGGAAGATGTTTGCCTGTTTTTAAAATGCTGAGGCCTTCCACCACCTCTGAATATCTCCTTGTATGCATACAAGATTTCCATGTCATCCAGCCTAAGACTGTCTGATCACAGCTTCCTTTTCTACAGCAGAAGGAACATACAATATAACTATCAACACAAACAGAAATAAAACAAACAAATCTGCAAATCCTCTTTGGCACAAAACAATGACGTTTACCTGAAATCTGTGAGACTATACCAATTTATATTGCCTGAGAATCCACGTCTTTATAGAAGGTGAGTTTACAGAGAGTCATTCCTGAATAAGTCAAAGTGAAGGTATAATTTTGGGGGTTTATTGATTAAAAGGTAAATAAACTATCATCTTTCCACTACCATCACGTACTTCATTCCATACACATGCTATGCAGCAGCTGTGTGGCTGCTATATTCTCCTTTCCCATCAACACACACAGTCTGTACTGCCTATCCCACTCCTACACCTTCGGCATCTGTAATACTAATGCAGACCTCTCTTGCAGACTGTTTGCTCTAATCTAACCTAATCTTTTAAAAAGACAAGAACTAAGACATTACTTCTAGAAGAACGGCCAAAGTGGAATTACACAGGAATAACCTGTATCTGAATTTCACCCCCCTGTCTAATAGTTTAGGTTTCACACATGGACATACTCTACATACATTTCAAAATTATTCATTCAAATTATTCTTTTTCCTTCACCTGTTCCGTTTGCAGAACCCCATTGATACTTTAAATGACAATTATCAAGAAATGTAACTCGTTAAAATAGAAAGGAATTATTTCTAACAATTATTTCCCTTCTGCAATTTCTATAGTGAAGTGACTAAATCAAACTAGTGCAAGTATAATAAGCTAATTATAGCTAGAGATTGTTTCTTACCCCCGGCCCCCCTCTGTTTTTATTAGCTTCCCTCCCAATGTTGTGAACCAAGACCTTCATTCCTCTTGCTCTTTTCACCATCACCCAAAGGTGAAAATCCTTTTCCACAAGAAAAGGACTATTTCACCCAATAGAAAACAGATTGGAGAGACAAGGCACAAGGGTAATTTTTGTGGGAAAATTATATATATACATGTGCATACACACATATATAAAATCAGGCATCTGGAGTTTTAAATTGTGCTCTATCACAATCTTTTTTCCAAGTCAATGACCAAAGTGGAAAATCAATTGCCTGTAACCCTTGTATTAACAATATATGAAGAATGTATACACATACAAGGCAAATTAACTGGAATTTATGAATGAAAAAGCACTGATTCATTAAACATAACATGGCCACTTTGTAGTGATATTGTCGGTTGGTAAAGTCAACAGCTATAAAATGCAAGGAATTCCTGATTCTCTTCTGCTGCAGAAGCATGGCAGGGAAAGGGGAACAGAACTGGAATGGTACAACGTCCCAGTAATACCAGGCAGATCTCTGAGCTCCCAGATGAACAGTGAAACAGAACAACTACCAGCATATCAGAGCAGTGCAAGGTTCTGCAGAAAAGCAACTAGATTAACAAATTCTGATGAGTGTTCTGCCCGAAAGCGCTCCCTGAAAACTAATTAAATTATAAATGTCAAATTCTCTAATGAGACAATGGGCAATACAAGTAAGTGAGAAAGGCTACACTGGCAAGTACATATAGATGATTAAGACTCTGTAAGAGAGAAAGACAGAATGGGAGATTCTGGAAGGCAAAAAGGTTTGGAGAGAATCCTTTGAAGCCATTTCAAAGAACTGGAAGTGCAATATATGTCCTGAATAGTGGAACACTACACACACCAAAAATGATCGGCAGCCACCAATTCAAATGCATGAATGTAAAATGCCAGTTGCTTCCACAATCACGAATTCAGAGTACAGACAAAGGCATAAACAAGACCATATATGAAGAGACTGTGGGCTCAAATCAATCCCAGGCACGCTTCTCTTTGCTAGAGATAAGGGGCAACAAGAAAGTAGTATTTTGCAGATTATAACATGGATATGTATTTAATAACGTGAATTCCTACCTAATGAACAAAAATATTAGTTTCACTTTTCTACTGTCCATTACGTGACTTGGTAAACATCATCCTAAATGTAAATGACTTCCTACATGCCACCAAGTACTATACCTCAAGCACCTCTCAGAAGGCATCTTTCAGTTTTCGTCTTATGAATATCAAAGTTTATAATCCTGTAGGGAAAGCAGCAAGCATTCCAGCTGGAAAGAGAGAAACGAGAGGAACATTAAAATTCAAAGCATACACAGCCTCAGCCTTAAAGATCAATACTTTCAGGATGTGTAATCAAAAGCAACTTTTTTCAATTCTTCTATTACAGAAAGACATAACATATAGATTAAGTGCATGTGAAATTTCATTGGCTAGATACAGTACAGTCTGAAAGTAGCCTTTCCTCTAGTCTTTTCTAGAAATTCCCACCCTACCATCTGAACTTCCTGCACCTATTGCTCTTAAGGCATGTCTCCTCTCTGCAAAGTAAGGAACACATATTTCAACAAAAGTGAAAGAGTGGTGAGGAGGGAAATATCTTCCCAAAAATCCCTCAATTTGAGGAGTAGGCCAGCAGCATCTATTAGTGTTTGCTTACTTCCCTGAATAACATACAGCTATAAAAATCTTACATCTCTCACAGAGTCATCTCACAGGCCTGTCTAGGCTCAAGGAGCTTTGCCACACACTTAAACTCATGCTTTGACTGTATTAATTTTTCCTAAAGACACAGTTTGTTAGGGGAGAGGAGACAGGTTTACTGTATACTCCAAAAGGCAGCTCCCACTTCCCCCAGAGAAACATTCTGATTGACTAATTAGTGCTATGACAAAATACCTCTGTCAGTCTGGAGAAGGACAACAAAGCTGGTGAAGGATCTAGAGCACAAGTCTTCTGAGGAGCAGCTGAGGGAATTGGGGTTGTTTAGCCTGGAGAAAAGGAGACTCAGAGGAGACCTTATCGCTTTCTACAACTACCTAAAAGGAGGTTGTAGCAAACTGGGTGTCAGTCTCTTCTCCCAAGTAACAAGTGATAGGACAAGAGGAAATGGCCTCAAGTTGTGCCAGGGGAGGTTTAGATTGGATGCTAGGGAAAACTTCATCTAAAGGGTTGTCAAGCATTGCAACAGGCTGCCCAGGAAGTGGTTGAGTCACCATCCCTCGAGGTATTTAGAAGACATGTAGATGTGGCACTTAGGGACATGTTCAGTGGTGGACTTGGCAGTGTTAGGTTAACGGTTGGACTCAATCTTAAAGGTCTTTTCCAACCTAGATGATTATATGATTTTATAAACAAACCTTCTGGCAAATACAAACAGTACAGTACATACAAGCCATATGATCAGTTTTATAAACTCTATAGCTTTTTTAAAAGGTAAAATATTAAAATGACCATATAAATTAATATATGCTGCTTAATGACTTACTGAAAGTTGCTTCTGTGGCAAAAAGGATAAAGGATCTTGTAACAGATAAGCTATTCCCCAAAGCTGTCAAACAATTACAGATCTGGGAAAGAGTGGTTGGAAAGCTTCCTGGCAGAAAAGGACCTGGGGGTGCTGGCCAACAGCCAGCTGAACATGAGCCAGCAGTGTGCCCAGGTGGCCAAGAAGGCCAACAGCATCCTGGCTTGTACCAGAAAGAGTGTGGCCAGCAGGACGAGGGAAGTGACTGTCCCCCTGTACTCGGCACTGGTGAGGCCGCACCTCGAATCCTGCATTCAGTTTTGGGCCCCTCACTACAAGAAGGATGTAGAGGTGCTGGAGCATGTCCAGAAAAGGGCAACAAAGCTGGCAAAGGGTCTAGAGAAATTCATGAGGAGTGTCTGAGGCAATTGGAGTTGTTCAGTCTGCGGAAAAGGAGATTCAGGGGGGACCTTTTTGCCCTCTATAATTATGTGAAAGAAGGTTGCAGGCAGGTATCTGTCTCTTCTCCCAAGTAACAAGTGACAGGACAAAAGGAAATGGCCTCAAGTTATGCCAGGGGAGGTTTAGATTGGATATTAGGAAAAATTTCTTCCCCGAAAGGGTTGTCAAGCATTGGAACAGGCTTCCCAGGGAAGCAGTGGAGTAGTCATCCCTGGAGTTGTTTAGAAAAAGCATGTAGATGCAGTGCTTAGGGACATGGTTTAGCGATGGACTTGGCAGTCCTGGGTTAACAGCTGGACCTGGTGATCTCAAAGGTCTTTTGCAACCTAAATGATTCTGACTGCTCTCCTAGTACCTGAATAAGGTGACAGTGAATAAGGTGACAGAACTTTTTCATCTCTGCTGGTTTTCAGTGTGCCCCTGAAAACGCAGTCACCTTTAATACAAGGCAGGGGAAGTGGGTGGTGGGGGGGTGTTGGCTTTCAATTAAAATGATGCCCTATTCCAGGTGCTATCAGAGGCTTTCACTGAGATCAAACCACGGGCCTAACTGGGGCCTTGAGTGCACGCAGGCTACTAAGGACTTTATTTCTGTCCCTCTCATGATCCAGAGTCAGCACGACCAGAAATACAGCTCAAAAACTGTTAAGCTTCTTGATCAAATCACCCGCATTTCAGCAGGCCACCCTCCTTTCTACTCATCATGGCACTGTAGAAACAAGCATTCTTGTAAAGACAAACTCCCCTGAAAACAGTAGAGCCCAGTTCACATTTTTATAAACATGAGTAGGAAACTTTGATCAATTTTTCTTCCTCACCTTCTGCAATCTGCCTATTTTTTAAGTCAAGAAGTGTCCAAAAGTCCTGATATTGCTCGCTGGAGTTAGGATATCCTTCACCAGCTAGAAACTGACAGGGAAGAAATTCAATCTTTCTCTGACCTTTTCAAGAGATCTAAACTCTTTGGCCCACAAAAAAACCCAAGCAGCAGTGAAAGCAAACAGGAGAAGGGCCAAGACCTGGAAGGCAAACCTGTTCCTTCTAGAATAACTATAGCAAACGCTTCAAAGAACATCCAAACGGTCCCATATTGACCTCAATGTTTTACCCAGACAAACTAACCTTTCCTAAATTTTGCCATACGTCCTTTCTCCTCCCAAGTGCCAGTGCGGCATGCCTCACTTTTTACAGGAGTACTATAACAGTGTGTACCAATTTTGTTTAGCAATACAGAAGTACTTAATGCAGCTCAAAATTTTTAAAAATTGGAAATTCTGATGTATGTAGTTATCCTTGGGGAAAAAAAAGGCACTTCCAGCTGTTGCACAGATGTGCTGTGCCAGGACAATTCCAAAATCGTTTGTATCAAGAGCTTTTTTCCTCTCTTTCAGATAGCTGGATACATCATCTTCCTCTAAATTAACTGTCATTGGTACATAAGGAAACTCTTTCCATTAGAATGTTTAAGATCTACTATTGTCTTTCTATTTAACTACTTTAAGTAATTAAATCGGCTTAGAAGATTAGTTTATAAATTTAAGGATAAGACTTTTGGTTTAAATGGAAAACTTTAAATCCACCTAAATCTTTCTGTTCTCCAGCATAACGGAGTATTTCACTAAATTAACAGGAAAAATATAGGCCAGACAGAAAACACTCCTTAGATCTTAGGTTTGAGATATGGCAAATTTAGCATGTAAAACTTTTTTGTTTTGCATATTATTTGTCTGAGACATTAACTTCTTACAAGTTTATGATGAAGATCACTAACCACTGATCCTATTATATTTTACAACTAACTTTTATTTTCTTATTGCTTCATTAGTTTGTTCACATCCTAGAAAAGTATATAAGCTAAAAATTTGCAAACAAAAAAAACAGTAATGGTCTAGTTAGTGCTGAAAGACTATAACAATAATTTGGCAGGGAATGAGGGACACCAGTAGTTTTCCATGAAAACACAGTATACCTAGGGATTTCAAAGATAAGTAATTCAAAAGAAATCACACTGTCCATGCAGATAAGTATGTCCAACTAATATATCAAAGTAGTGTTTGTTCTGTGGCAGCCTCACAAAATGCCTTAGTCACTTTTTGTCTTAGTCTTCTGATGCAGCAAAGTAAAAAGTAGGGGTTTTACGCTCTCAGGAAATCTTCAAACAGTGTGCCACTCTGCTGCATCCACCACATACTGTTAGGCTATACTTCTCTAATCTAAATTAGTAGTGTAATTCAAGAATTACTTGTTCAGAGATTATTAAAATTTATTTAAGCAAGCAGTATTTCTTCCTTTAGTTTAGTTGATCATCATATTGTTTTGGAAATACTAGACAAAGCAGTTTATTTCCAGAAAGTGTATTCTGCCAGTAAATGTGTCCTTTTTCAGAAAAAGCTCTCATTCATTTAAATTACTTTAATCTTCAGGAGCCAAAACCACATTCAAAGTTTACACAGAATGCATGTGAGCTATTGAAACAATTTCAGTTACACCTTTTCTCATAATTTTGGGGTTTTTTTCCTTGTATCATTTAGAAATGAATTGCAGGAAATAAAGTATTTCTGATTAATTCTTGAAACTACTTGCCAATAGAATATGGACTAGATTAAGGGGCAGGGAGGGGTATTACAAATCAAAACAAAACTCACCTTTAGTCTAGCTTACTACTGAAAATAATTTGAATGCCACAACATTCACTATTTTTCCTTCAAAGTCATAAGCTTTTCTTTCTGGCTCACATATCCGATTTTACAGAGGGACTTAAGCCATAGTCCAGATCATCACAGAACTAATTCTGTGCATAAACAGGCAATGTATTTTAGATTTGGTGCCTAAGAAACACTTTTTCCCTCTCTAATCATGCTTGCTTTGTCTTGCAAACTAGTAAAAATATATATTCATAATTGAAACTACAGTCTATTAATAATGCCTGAAAACGTGTAGCTTTTCTACATAATTCAAGCTTATATAAAATAAATTCCACTTTAGCAGTTTCATCAATAATTTTCATATTTGCTTTATGTAAATAAACTGAGTTACAATCAACCTCAATGTGAACTCACAGAACGTGACATAAGCATTACTTTTATTAGTAAGTCAAAAATGAAGCAATTTGAAAATCCTAATTTTAAACTTGTTCTTATTACAAAAATAAAATAAGTGTTAGACAAGAAATAAGTTCTCTCTTCCCTACTAAGGCAATTACATTTTAGGCAGCAGTTACTAAACTGTCCCCTTCCCCAGAAGATGATCACTCCTCTCCCATGGAGCTGTACAGATCACTTAATCATTGGTCATTGGCTTTAGCAGTTTACAGTGGAGGATGCTCTTCCACATGGGCTGGGCTTCTCTTTCCATCCACTACTGCACCCGTGGCTGCCTCCACAATGCTAGTTAACACACTGTGCTGCTGTGCGAGAAGTGAGACTCTGCCCTCCTCAGAAATTTGGCAAGACTGGCAAATTGTAATTTGAGAAAAATCGAAGTGAAACACAGGCAGCTACCACTTCAGATTTCAGCTTAATACAATAGTCAAGAGATAACGAAAGATGCTTTTGTAGACAGAAGAGATCCTCTCTTGCAAACACAGCCAGTATCACAATTCCATTAAAAGACAGGTCAGAAAATTACACAGCAACTGATACCTTTTTCCCCACCTACAAAAAAAAGTGTAATTGAAAAACCACAACACAAAATTTGAGCCAAATATCTTTCAAACAGCTCACTGAGATCCATACAGCTATCATACATAAATCTTCATTGCAAACAGATGTGACATCCCTGCTCTTCTGGTGATCCACATTTGGAGTGAGGTAGGAGAGCAGGCTGCAGAGAACCCTTAGGGATGTCTTCAGGTGGAATGAAGCAGCTACTGCTTTGCTCCCCACAATAGCCCCTGCTGTTTCAGACCCACTCAAAGTGACAAAAAGACTGGCTTGCCTTTCTGGAAAGATCTATGTTACTCATCTCCTAATAAAGGATGCAGTGAGAAATTTTGGGAACTGTGGAATCCTTTACACTAGTACTTAAGAAAGCTTTCACCCAGTTAATCACAAATAAGGTTGCTGATCTCCTATCTACCACTAAACTTCACAGAATAGCACTGCATTAACTATTATTCTGCCTATAAACTTCTCTAGGGTGTGAAGGGCCCTTTGATTTCTCCTCCTTTAATTTTTTCACTTTGAAATGGGAAAGCCACTCATTTACCTGTTTCCACATTATTTAAAACAATACTGGTCATTAAAAAAAAATATAATCTATTTTAAGTAATCAGTGTTAACACTTATTCAAACCAGCCAGCCGAACCCCAAGGATTTAAGTAAAGATTTTAATCTCATTTCACATATGTAGCTCTTATTTATCTTCCTAAACTGAGGCTGTCTCACTTGTCAGGAACCAATAAAACTTGTTAATTTGTAAATCTTCCCACTAAATGTGATTTTGTTTCAGAATACTGATAATGTATCTTTCCAGTTAGCAATACTACATTTATTTATTTATATTATTAATTCTGACTCTCAAGTTATGTTGGAAAATGGTGAATCAACATTACTTTCATTAAATCTGTAGTGTGCCAACCTAGATGCGATAGAAACTTATCAAAATTCACATACATAAAAATGTTAACAAACTAGAAGTACTCAATAAAGAATTCTAAAGAGATTTTGCATTTTCAAGTAGTTATCTACCTTCCTTCAAGTCACTCCTTTTCAAAATGTGTATTTTAACAATTGAAAAACACTTTCACTTCAACCCACACTTCTTCATTTTCAGTTAGAAGAAATAACAACATACACCAGGTGCAAAAATGAACTGAAGGGATCATAAGCATCACATTACTGGTTTTCTACAGGGAAGAAAATTTTGAACCAAATAGACAGGTCATGAAGATAAAGCATTTGGACTCTGTGAAGCTACCCCCCTTTGACAACTTCAAATGTCTGGTTTAAATTTTGTCTTTTTTTAAGAAGAACATGCAACATTTAAAAACTACCAGAAGTACACTGCATCCATTTCATTCCAGAATGACTTCATAGCACATCCTGAAGGAGACCATCACAGATGCAGAGTAAGACCACTAAGATTTACCCATGGCAATTTTCTGTCCTAGTTTAGATCCTTATTCATAGGAGCTTCCAGTTTTATTTTTGAAGTACTCTGGTTTTAGTAAGTTAGAATAAATCATCCTTTCAAGCCGTACTTCACTCAGAGTAAGGGTCTCCGCAGAAACAAGACTATGAGCTTACTAGTCACAGAAAATAAGTGACAACGTTATCTTCTATTTTTTAACAGAGCTCTGCCAAATTGATTTGTCATAAGGAAAACACTTGGAAACAGCTAAAAAAACCATGTTTGTTTGCAAACTTGCTCTTCCTAGTACATTAACACACTTCTCCCACCTGCCTGGGAGACACTACCTTTTGCCTTTTTTGTTACGATCATTGAGAATTTAAAGAATTTTCTTCTTCCATACAAAAACGTTCAAGAACGTCACAACTGTGAGGAAGACTGACAGTGCGCAATGTTGTCAGTGAAACCATAATTCAGCTCAACACGTTTCTCATCTAATTTAGTGCCTCAATACAGTGACTTTCAAGAGAAAGCATTCATAGCACTGTAAAAAAATAAAATAACATCTTTGATTAAATGAAAATTACAATACTAAGAAAGTAAAAAATTGAAATGGATGTGTTTGCAAAAATAGGAGTCATTCAAAACAATGCAAGAAAATATTTAGCATAATCAATAATAAAGTAAAAACACAGTAAGAAAAATCAGAGTTACACTCTTCTGATCAGTTACAAACTATTTTCTTGTGAGACCAGAAAGGTCATTGCTATCTTCAGGCCATCAGCTACAGTCCATTAGAATCATGAAGTTTATTGTCTGTCATTACTAAATTACTATCTGACTTCACGGAGTCACTAAGATCTTAAACCACAGAAAGAGAAAATGAAACCACAGGGGTAAAGGATGTATAAGCAGAACCACATCTTCATGGTCTTTATATCCTTTTTGTGGCTTTATATCTCCTACGTATCTGAATATATCAGTATTCAGAACATTTTTTCTGAAGAGGCATTCAGGTAACAACAAAAAAAAAACCCCATGCTACGTCAATAGTCATCTGTGTAACTTCAGGCATATTTTACCTACACTACTACTTGAACAAAAGATTGTTGCATTCTACTGATAAAACCACAAGCAATTGTATAACTCAATGCAGTAGCATACTACCCACAAAAGGAAAAAGTCTGCAGTTCTACTGGAAACCACGCATTTGGAGTTTGCTAACTTTCAAGAACACATTTATTTCCAGGATGTGTGTATACTGTTTAACATTTTTCATTTGAAAAAAAGATCAGGTTTATACAACTATAACAACATATCATTGTGCACTATCAGCTTAGCTTTTCAGAGCCACTCACTGTTGCTATCATTTAAGCTATGATACTAATTACTCGCTTGGCAAAAGAAGGCAGCCATTCCTTACAGCTGACCCTTGTGTCATTGTCAGGGAATGGTCAAGAGAACAATATTACAACTTGATCCTCATCTAGTTGAAATGTCCCTGCTTATTGCAGGGGTTTGACTGGATGACCTTTAAAGGTGTCTTCCAACCCAAACTATTCTACAAACTTATTTTCTCATCTTTCTGAAACTTGAGCAACAAATACACAAAGGACTCTCAAAGTGAAGTATCTAAACCATACATTGAGTACACAGTCATTATAAAGGCAGAGTGAAAGCTCTCTGGCTTTTTAGTTTTAAGGCATACTGCTGCTGGCATGAACCTAAATCTTCAGTTACTTTGCTGAAGTATGCTTTCCAGATTTTTCCTGCAGAGCTCAAGAAAAGACAGGGTGACTTAAGTAGCTTGCAACTGAATTTTCTTCTGGAATTTCATTTGCATTTTCATTGCATAAGAAAACAACAAAAAATCCTGTTCTTTAAACCTAAGCATTTTTCTTCAACATGTTTGTTGTAAAATGTGGAAGGCTTCTCTAAAAGAGGTCAGAATACTTTGTAGTGGAGAGCAACAGAAACGTAACAGAGAGATCATAATTATTTCTCCTGATAACTCTAGAAACAAACAATGAAATGGACACAAGAGTGAGGTGTGCCCTGAAATGCTATCAACTTCATCAGGGCCTCACTTAGGTAAGCCTTGGATTTTTAACTGTCACAGCCATCACGGTGCTTTTATTGAACAAAACAATCATTCTTTTCTGGAGTAGTAAGAGTCAAAAATACATGGGTATGTTTTTGAAACCACTTCAAATCTGCATATGGTATATTTATGCCAGACAGGAGTATACAGTATTGTAGATAGTCTACAATTTTGGCAATTAGTCTACATGAACTTACACGTTTTATACCTGTGACTGAAACACAGACAATCACATTTTCTGCTTAAAACCACATAAAAATACTAAGAAAAAGATAAGTGATTACAGGATAGGGTACAGCACTTGCATTACTGAGGTGATCAGGTGAACAGTTATGTGTCTATGTACTACTCGATCATGAGATTTATTAACTAATGGCATTTCCAGTGAATGAGTATTTATATCTTTCAATAAAAGCATAGAGCATTTATACATCTCTACAGGACTACAACAGTCCTTCAACTTCCTCCACAAAATAGCATTCATGAAGTTTAAAAGACATGTGTGCATCACAGTAGCAAAGTAAACACGCATCTTCTAAGAATGGCCTTCAGTAGCCACAGGGTGGCAGAACTAAACTTCAGGATAATCTATACCTCCAGGACAGTGACCAGATTATTTCAAGGGGTCTTTTTCTCCCCTCACAGCATAATTACAACAGCATAAAATACTTGCTACGTGTTCTGTGGGTGCTTTCAACACCGGCAACCAAGGATAAAAAAAAAATGCCTGTACATAGTTACTGACCTCCATGTTTCTATTTTGACAATTTACTGAAGTCATACAGTAACTGATCCCTAAAATCACTATCAATTTTACCTCATATTATTAAACTAGCATGACATTTTTCATACACATTAACAGCTCAAAGGAAACCCAATACACTTCTTCATTGGAAGTGTAGATAATTTCACCCACACGCATCCTCAAAAGGCAGGGAAAGTTTCAACGTTAACAAATTGAACAGTGCCAGTGCTGGTTCCATTGACCATACAGCCAGCTAGCCCTCATTTGGTCTCTTGGGGCCTCCAGAATAACATGAACACATCCAAACAACTAATTGGAAAAAGTCACCAACTAACTCCCAAGCCATGCCTTGAAATGTTTTGGGAGAGCACTAGATGGCTCAGGTCAAGACCTTGACAGAGATTGTCATAAATGGTCTGTTGATAGGATGTTTTGAGTTTCGAGCTCTGGCCTGGAATGGGCCATGCAATGTTAGTAGCACAAACAAGGCTTTTGAATCCCTGTACTAAACACGTGTTGTGCAAGAACACTCAAAGTTCTAGAAAACTCCTAGCATAGGAACCATCTTAGGCAGTTTTATACATGTGTTTTTCTCTATTTATCATGTTTTGTCTTCCATAAATGCATGGATGCAGAGGGGGTGGGGAAGAGATGTGGACCAGTTACTAATTAATATTAAAAAACAATTAAAATTTCTAATGTGTAATTGGAGATCCTTTGTTAACGTATACAGTAATTTAAAACATGCTTTGTACAAAGTTAAAATTTCCAGTCAAGTCAAGGACAGAACAGGGCATTCAGAATCTTCCTTTATTACAGAGCTTCTGTGTTCTCACCTTTTTATTTTGACAGAAACAATAATCTGCCATTTAAATCAAACACTAAAGTACACAATTCTGCTCTAGAGGGACAGGAGTTGCCTTCTAGCCTCTTGCAACATGACTGGCTTACCAACTATTCCTCCACTCTTCAGTGTATGAAAACAAAGATATTTGCAAACACCTTTCTGTGAAGAGGGCATCAAAAGATTTCTGACAGCTTTAAGCAAATTGGGAAAGGAGCCAATCATCTTGATGATGAACCAGACTTGGACAATGCCAAGAGGAAGATGAAGAGTGGCAAAGAAGATGGAAGAGGAAACAAAAGATAGTAAGGAACAAGCTGGTGATGTGAGATGGCTGCAATTGTTTCTTCGTTTTCCTCTTTTGCAAAGGGGAGAAGGAAACATTGGAATAGTGCACAATACTAAAATCAGATGAGTATCCAGGCAAAACAGAGAAGAAAGGATGCATTTTTCTACAGCACCATCACAGGAACAGAAGCCAGAGTTAGATGGGAAAAAAAATTCTAATAGCTGGGCAAGATGGCTGAATGCTCAGTTCAGGAGAGAAGGAAGACTGGAAAGGTGCAGAGAAGAAAGGCAAAGAGCCAAGGGCAGGGAAGATCCTGTACTAAAACCTGCATGTGATACAAAAACATCACATTTGGAAGAAAGCAAAAGAATCAATGTCTGTTGAAGCCTATTCCATCCAGATCTTAGAATAGGTATCAAGATCACCAAGTTCCACATCTTTTTTGTGGAGAAGCAGCTGCAGAACACTTGCCTTCCCTTTCTGCTGACTGTGCTGAATTACAATAAATAATATCTGACAGTTTATTCGGGCAGCAGAGCTCCATGCCAATGGTTCCCATTATACTGCTGTTCCACACAGTCAGTACAGCTCTTCCAGACATTTTTTTCTTTAGTTTACCTTTTTAGGTGCTGAAAAGTTACACACCCATGAAACTAAGAATGCTAGAAAAGGTAAAAAGCTAAGTGCTCCAATGCCCAAACTGAAGATGCCTATGATCATCTTACTATGAGAAAAGGCATAGGTGTTTCTAATTCCAACACTTCCTAACACATGAATGTATGATTTCAAAAAAATCAACCAAACAAAAAAAAAAAATTCTTCTCATACGACATGTTTGTGTGAAAAATAAAGTTACTGAGGGGTAACTATATTAGGAAGACATATACACTCCCCTAAGGTCCTTTTTCCATATTATATCAATTTTATATTGATTATATACCTTTTTTCATTATATTGAAACTTCTATAAGTCTGGTTAATGCCATTCCAGCATGAACCCTTGTATTACAGTGATGCCTGTATTATTGTTGAGCTGCAAGCTGCATTAAGTATAAAAGGAAGTCTCACATGCAGCTTTTCATACTATCCACTTCTAAGTGACTTAGAAGTTTAAACAGGAGTGACAGGACCTGAAGTTAGCTAGAGTTCTGAAGCAGATCCATCACATCTACACCTTCTACTTACAATGAACTCAAAGTGATTAAAATACTTCTGTACTGAAACGCCAGATCTGATTTAAACATTGAAGAATTCTAGTTTGAAAGAGAAAACCAAACTAATTAGATGACCAGAATAAATAAGACTCACAGACAAATGTATTTCTAACCATTGTCTGTGGGTGAGAAGTAGGGAGAAAGAATGGAGAGGGCTGCTCATCTCCAATTTTTGTTACACACTGCGATCATGAAAGCAATAAGCAGTAAAGTCTGCAGTCCTCCGCTGTTTGGGAATATTCTGTTTCAGTCACATAGAGTCTGACAGGCAACTGCTCCCTACTCCTTTCAGTGGTCTCCTACAGTCTTGTCCCTTGCACTGCAAATTCACAGCTCCTTGCTGCAATTCTCTTGTCCTGCCAGACCCATCTTGTCCTGCCAGAAGTTCTCCTTCCAGGATGAGCAGCTGCCAAGAAAGGGATGATGACTTCTGCCACCTTCCGTCTGCCCCACACACTAATCGCATCCTGGCTTTTCTGTGATGGGAAGTTACTTAATTACCCTCTAAGAGTAAGTGGTGGAAAGAGTTTATCTTATAGTAGATTATCTCAATTATTACTAGTTACTACTACTACATTTTTAAAATATATTTCAGAAAGACATAATCTGACAGGACATAGGGGACAGACCAATGCCTGACTTTGTTTCTTTCTAGGAGGAGACAGCTGTGAGATTTTGTAGAGGACTCTTCCAGCATGAGTTATACATACATGACACTGTCGCAGTTAAACATGCAGCAGTAACTGTAAAGGTGTTCCTGTACGTTGTAATTCTATGCTTGTCTTTAAGAAGAAACTTGTAAGGTCTTGTCCTGGTTTCAACTGGGATAGAGTTAATTTTCTTCTTAGTAGCTAGTACAGTGCTGTGTTTTGGATTTGGTGTGAGACCAATGTTGATAGGACACTGATATTTTTGGTTGTTGCTGGGTAATGTTCATACCAAGTCAAGGACTTTTTGGTTTCTCGGGCCCTGCCAGCAAGAGGACTGGATGGGCACGGGCAACTGGGAGGGGACACAGCCAGGACAGCTGACCCAAACTAGTCAAAGGGATATTCCATACCATATGACATCATGCTGAGCGTATAAGCTGTGAGAAGAAAGAGGAGGCGGGGGGGGTCATTTGGCATTATGGCATTTGTCTTCCCAAGTAGCCATTACGCATGACGGAGCCCTGCTTGCCTGGAGGTGGCTGAACACCTGCCTGCCGATGGGAAGTAGTGAATGAATTCCTCATTTTGCTTCACTTGCATGTGCGGCTTTTGCTTTACCTGTTGAACTGTCTTCATCTCAACCCACAGGTTTTCTCACTTTTACTCTTCCAATCCTCTCCCCCATCCCACTGTGGGGGAAGCAAGCAAGCAGCTACATGGTGCTTTGTCACCAGCCGGGGTTAAACCACGACAGGTCTAATCAGAGGTAAGACAGATTGAAGAGGTATACATAAGTCATCTTCAATACTGCTTACTGCACAGCAGTTACCATCTAACAGAATTGTGGTCCAGGGCATGCAAAATCTGAAGTTTAGAACTTGCACCACTACATC
Source organism: Ibycter americanus (assembly GCA_035590275.1). Taxonomy (NCBI): domain Eukaryota; kingdom Metazoa; phylum Chordata; class Aves; order Falconiformes; family Falconidae; genus Ibycter; species Ibycter americanus. Next base: position 1,606,821 of record JAVJGI010000062.1, read on the forward strand.
TGCAGCAGTAACTTCTTTCAATCCCCTTTCTTTAGGACTCTCAGCATACCTGAACTGTATTCTTTTTATTCCAAGCTTTCATTAAACCATCTAAAAGTTTCATTCAGAAGAACTGTAAGCACCATGGTTACAGATTAACAAAACGTTAAGCCTATGTCATTCTGGAAGGACACTGGTTTCCCCAGCTACAATTTGCTAACCCCATGATAACATCATGAAACCATGATGGATGGTTTCTTCCAGCCCTTCACCCTGCTTTACACTGCCTTCTGCAGATCAAAAAAAGTATCTATCCTCTAGAAAAAAAATAGAACTTCTATCATGTACACTATTTCATTACTGTAGACCACTATTTCTTACATTCACTGCCTGTAACATGTTTAGACAGTCACTGCTACCTCTTAACTAGCTAAGCTAGAAAAGAACACCGATAAACCTAATCTTGGTTGGGGAAAGTAGTGTGGAAGAAGTCAGAGGGATTTTTTGCACCCCACAGAGAAAAATCTGCAGGAGCTCTGCTGCATACACAGGGCTGTACAAAGCTGTAACTGGACACAGGAAGCAAAAGCAATTTAACCAAGACAGAAAACTCTCACCATACCAACAGAAGGAAAATTGCTCTCAACTCAGGAGGGGTATCAAGGGACAGATTTAGTAGGGGAACTAACTGTGGCCTTCTCCCTACTCCCTGTGGGTACAACCTGCTATAGCGCGAGCTTCTGAAGCACTACTATGGTTGGGAATGGTACAGTTTCCATCCCCTAACCAGGGAAAGCTGTGGTTCACAGATCTTTTGGGAACACAAAAGAAAACATCAGCACACCTGACCTCTTATGTAGGAAAACAGCTGAATGCCCTGTCCAAGTTGATGGTAGAGATAGTGGATTCTTTTCCTCCAGGGATTCATCCAGGGCTTTTATTTAGGCTTTGCACAAGACATCTAGACTTCATCCTAGCATATCTTATTGAAATAGGAGATTTCTCTTCTCTTCTGCTCAAAGTATGTTCCATTTCTAACACAGACTTTATACTGTGTTCCAGACCAGCTACCTAGAAAATGTTCTGATACTGACTGCTTTTATTAATACCCAGTGTCAATCCAGCAAATAAAAAATTCCTCTCAGAGCAGAAAGAACATACCAGGTAGGGAGGGGAGGTGATAGGAAGTACAGTCTAAAAAGACTAATTTTGAGGATATATATGATGCATTTTATAGTGTGTCATGACTTTGACAATATGCTTTAAGAAACTGACTCTAAGATAATACCTTGTACTAAAGTAAGAAATCAATCTAATTAAAGCTCTATCAATTAGGTTACTAGAGAGACATTCAAGTTCTTGGTTGCAGACATCAGATTTCAATGTGCTCTACTCTTTTTCAGAGACAATCCAAGAATTAATACTTAAAATCCTTCGGGTACACACAGATTTCAAGACCGAATGGATGGTTCAATGGGTTTTTCATAAAACATGTATAAATTCACAAGTCAGATATGACTAGCATTAGCTGTTCACACATTTGGTAGTCAAGACAGACCAGAAACTGCACCATCTACTGTCACTTCTCAGCAATAACCTCATCTCAGTAATGGAAATATGTAGAAGTACTCAGTGAGTACAGAGATACTCTACCTGGAGAACCCTGAACAGCTATATTTTCTATCAGCTCTGCTTTTAAGCTGGCCAAACAAGAAAAGCCTGTACACGAAACTTGTATTACAGCCCTGTTTTCTAAACATCAAGTCAACATCCTGGTTCCAGCTCCCAGGACAGAACCAGGTCTCCCTATCCCCAGGAAACCACCTTCATCACTGGGTTATGGATACCTATTCTTACCCACTCTCCTTCTGATCCAAAGTGCGCATTCTTAGTGGAACAATAAATCACAACAGCAGGAAGGAATCAAGAATAATCCCACAAGTACCTAGTCCTGCCTCTAGTGTGACAGTTATTTGCCTCATAGAAGGCTAGAGGAACAGTTTTGAATGCCCATCACGGTAAAGACGACTGAACTCAAATGCATTATTAAGCAAGTGCTGCATCAACAGTTCTTAGATTATGTAAAAAAAAAACAAAACAAAACAAGCAAAACCCAACCAACAACAACAAAAAAAAAACCACACAAAACCCCCCCAAAAAACAAAACAACAAAAAACCAGGAGAAGATAAATTTCAAGAGAAATTGGTAAAACAACTTTCTGCTTAAATTCATCAGGGTACTATGAATGTAGGCACCTACAAAAGACTTTGTGAGGCTATAGTTAAGTGCTTACTTCCAGAAAAGTGAGGAATTTTAAAACATATATACCTTTGTTTTTTTCTATCAGCTAAATTGACATCCCGTTCTTCTCTTCATATACACGTAAAAAACTTGAAGTTTGTTGAGAATCTTTTGTTCTTAAGCATCTATCACTACCCAGACGTTAAACTGGGAAGTTCAGCCAGTCTCTAGGGTTTGCGAATACTGCTCCTGGAACCAAACATAAGATGATTTCTGGAGACAGTCCTAAATGCCTAACTGAAATTTGTGAATTGCATGCCAATCACTAGAAGCCCACTACATCTGAGAAAGTTAAAACAGTGCCAAACATAGTTCCTTGTACACAACTGGAGCTCAACTTTTGCCAAGACAACATCTGTGTATGTGACAATATAAAAGATTCAAAAGGTTCTAGAGGCACTTGTTTCTAAAATAGCATATATGTTTTTTAAAATTATAAGGCCAATAATTATCTTGGTAAAAAATCACTAAATGCTACAAATAGCTACACATAATTAAGTTAAAATATTGCTGCTTCTTCATGGGCACAAATTAACACATTTAAAATGATGATGAAATTCCACCTGAACACAAGAAAATACTTTTTACTGTAAGGATGGTTAAACACCAGACAGATTGCGCAGAAAGGTTGTGGAGTCTCGATTCTCGGAGATACTCAAAACACCTCTGGACACAGTCTAGCTGACCTGCTCTATCTGACCGTGCTTGAAGAGGGGGTGGGGGGGTGATGACTAAATGATCTCAAGAGGTCCCTTCCAACCTAGACAATTTTGTGCTTTGTGTGATTCTCTATGGTACAGCTGAGGAGACTGTATAAACTGTATGCATGCAAGAGCATATTATCCCCATATGTCCTATTTATTCCACTTTCCAAGTCTTCTTGAAGGGATTTTATCTCAACAGAAAACAGAAGGGACAAAAAGGGGAAATTCTATCAAAACCATAACGAATGCGCATACCTCCACATCTATCTTCAAGTGTCCTGGTGCAGCACATTTACGAGTTGCAGTCTTTCCATTTATTGAAACAGCTTAAGATTCTTTTGAATGCCTGGGTTGAATTAATAGCAATCCAAAGCAAACATACTGTAACACTAAAAAACTTGTCATCATTACTTTTTTTTTTCAGGATAGGAAAACTCAGTAGCAATTCTGGTGCAACTCCCATTTATATTGAGTTTGATATTACTATTTCACTTAATAAACAAAAATAATACTTTGTAAGCAATACATACATGCACTGATTATTATTTTTTCCAATTGAGCTCAATTAAGACTTAAATTCAGTCGATAATACACAGAAATTTACTGTCATTTCAGACCCCCTACAATAACTAAGACATCTCCCTGGGGAGATGAGAGATATGACATAGGCCACACAGGACATCCAGTCTCTTCTGGATCAGTATCTCAAATGGCACTAGAAATCCTTGTTTCAGTAAGTTGAACCCTGAATGACTCCAGACAAAAAGCAAAAGAATTTATTTTATGTAACTTAATCTTCAATGAGGGTATTTTCAAGAAGTTTTCTGGTAGATGTTCATCACTGAAAAGAACTGCAAACTAATAAAAGCACCTTGCATAAATGCCCAACAATCACAAACATTTTTGCTTTTAAACACAATGCTTCCAAGAGTCAAAAGTAAACAGAACAAATCAGAGTATTTCAGAATTAAGCCACACTAAGAAGCCTTCTTGAAAGATAATTTTGCTAAGTATGATGTCTCAGAAAGTTGCATCAAACACTGAATATTCTGAATTTAAAAATTGGAGTATCCATTAGCTTCCACAAAATATATTGTAACTTACTATTTATTTCAGGTCAAACCTTGCTATTTTCAAATTAATCAATAATCTGGTGAAGGTCTTCAATGAGAATTAGACCAAATCCATAGTTTAACAGCCTACATTTCTGTGAATCTTTTTATTGCAATGTTTCATAGCTTGCTAGTAGAAATGATGCTGCATATCTGAAGAAAAAAAAAAAAAAAGAAAGTGAAATCTTAATGACAGATCACTCCTACAGATACAGCTAGGCAAATCATGAAATACGTAGCTATCAGCAAACCGTTCTCCAAGGGTACATAAGTGTAAGGCATTCCCACTAGTGGAGAAAGAAGAAATTAAATCTTTAAAGAATCAACCACTGATATCTTAATGATCTTCTTGCAATAAAAGGAATGAAGCTCCTTACACAGTGGGAAGTAACTTATTAAACTTCTCCCCGATACCTAGGATTTCAGCATGGAACAGGCCTTTGGATTTGGATGAAAAGAATTGGAAAAGGCAGTCAGGCAACAAACAAACCACAGCTGGGCAAAGTGAGGATAGGTGCAGTCCCTGGAGAAGATGCACTTCACTCAGCACCAAATCAATGGTGCTGAACATAAAGCCAACTTTGCCAGCAGTTGTGCCTTCCCGTAGGTATGCTTCAAGATGGGATTCCTAGAGGCCATAGTGGACACCTCTATCAAAATCACATTGCCAAGCGGAGAGGGAATTAAAACCCAAAGGAAACCATGAATTGCAAACATGACAACAGTGGCCTATTACTGTCATTACCATATCCCAGAAAACTGCGAAGATTTCTATACAAGAAAAAGTAACTCTACAAGAGATTTCTTCCCCTGAATCTTCTCCATGGACATATTTAAGGGAAAAACAGTTCCTTCATTCCTAAAAATGTTATTGAAGTCTTTGGAGAAGTCAAACCTCTTGACTAAAGTTGAAAGACCCACAATCTTTTTGCAATTCAGAGCACAGAGTTAGCCGACTTGCATTACGCAGGGTTTTTTTATTTAGATGTCGGCTGGGATTTTTTTGGCAGTGGAAAAGAATTTACATCAAACAACTCATTTGACTAGATCTTATGCTGTTAATTGTCTTAACTGTTCACTTTATCTACAAGACCTCACATTAGCATCTTTAATTATTTAAAACACATTAAATACTGCTGGTATCAGCATGATCAGAAGTTACCTTCTTAATAATCATTCTTGTTTGAGTGTAAAGCATTTGATTCCAGCTGCTATGAAAATTTAAACAAGCAAAAGCAACGTTTGCTGACATAAATGGGACAATCTACTTCATAAAGGAATGCTGACCGAATTAAACTACATGTGCCCAACAAAACAATACTATTTTATGCAAGACACTTCATAAGCTTCAATAAAGTGAAATTGCTTGGCAGGAATCTGAATTACTGTATTTTGCTATATTATTCTAACTTCTACACTGTAGTGCAACACTAGGATTTTAATTACTCCAATCAACTTTTCATTAGTTTAGATTCTCAGCCTCTAACCCACATGGAAGCTACCTATGTTGCCTCTATATTTGGTCCACAGCAAATAATAAAATTTAAATATATCAATGCTAGTACATCTCTAGAAGAATCAATGGGACAGCATCACTACTAAAAGCAACCGACCTTCTAAATCAAAATTAGATGCAGACCAATTTAGAAAGGAAAATACTAACTCAGTCTCCACCACCACAGAAAAGTTTTATTGCAGTCAAAGGGAAGCAATGATCAGAAAACAAACACGTTTTAAGGTAAATAAAAGCCAAAATAAAGCAGTCAAGGTGGTTTACTTCCCTGTCACCAAATGTATCTCCTGGAATCAAACTGCACCTGAAGCTTTCATTTCAAACAAAGAATAAAGTTTATAGGTCTGAAGATTACCGAGAGAAGCCTGAAAACAATCTAACACCAGACTTATGACTTCTAATGGAAAGCATCTGAATTTATTTGATTACTGATGCCTGGGAACTGACTTTCAGTGTTTGAATGCTTGAGGCTGACAATGCTAAAATTAAAAGCCATTGAACAAATGGAAGCTATTCATCAATGTCTGGAGTTGGAAACAGAAGCACACTGGCTCAAAAGGTGCTGACTGGCATAAAGATGGCCTGAAGCACCCACCCATTCCCTCCAATGACTAAGCCTAAGGATTCTGCAGATAGATCCAAGGACTAAGAGGATAATTAAACGGTGTTTCATTTCTCTCTTTACCAAATGGCACACACAAGAACCTGGATTTGAATCAGAGGATTTGCAGGGGACAGACTGCTCCTCACCTTGCCTATGAACTGAGCAGTTGTATTGTACGTGATCCAGCACTCTAAGCACAAACTCACTGCTTCTTTTCCATCTTTGGACAGTAACACATTGAATGCAGCCAAGAAGTGCAGGACTGCATCCAGATGACCTGAGTCACTATAACCAAAGGGTTGATTTCTAGCTTTGGCTAGGTTTGTTCATTTACCTGGCATCACTACAGTCACCCCTACCTAATCAGGAGACACTTGTTCTCTAATAAATAAACAAATAATGCAAAAATAGGTTTAAAAGATTTCTCGCTGCCTTGCAGCACTTTAACTCTTAGATCTGACAGTGTTGCCAGTCAGCAAGCAGAGAGAAGCTGCTGCATCACCACTATGACTTGCTTTGCAGCATGCTCTCATGCAACTCTCTCTTATACGTGAAAAACAAATGCAAGCTTTTACCTCTGTATTTATACTGATTCTGAGATAACCAAATAAAGGCTCTTCCCACCCATTTCCAGGAGAGAAAGAGCACAAACTGCAGACTAACTAGAACTAAAAGCTATTTGTTCTTAGGTATTCATAAAATTCCTTCAGCGAGCACTACTGGCAATACAAACCTTCTCAGAGATGACTTGAAATCTGATGCAGCAATACTGCTGGGAGTCAAGTATTTTCCCAATTTACCATTACATATGTGGGGTCTTTGAAGTCCATTTCTCACGGACAGGAAACAAAATTTCTGAATCTGGATTGGAAGTTATCCATCTGCAATTCCTAAAGGATTACCACCTCTCCTGCGTTCAACACAGCCCAATGCAGAGGCTTGCAGAGATGCCCAAGTAGTTTCTCAACGTTACCCACACAAAACACTGTACTAATAATACTGCTCCTATAGGCTTTGCTACTTTGTTCAGAGCCAAGTGGGTACCTCTACACACTTCTATGTCAACTTCTATGTCCTAATAACATGCTTATATGGAAGGTTTCATTCCTTCTGTAAAACACTGTATTTCTTTTTCCTACCATCACAGCCACAAAAACATTAGATATATGGTTACAATATTCCAGCCTACTTGGTTCCAGTAGAACCCTAAACCAAGAGATTCTCTGTGGAGACCCCAAGATTGCTTAAGACAGGTTACTGCTCCACACAGGGAATAATTAAGAAAGACATGCAGCCTTAGGCATGATTTTTATTACCACTTCATGAGCTCAATTTCTAGTCTGAGTTTACCATTATCTTTTTAAGGTCAGAGACTTACTTTGGGGCACAGGTGTGGTTGCATGAAAACCACAAAAAAGTTGCAAAGAAGTCAATGTGAGTTATCAGTTATGAAGATACTCAGACATTACTTAGTCACAAAAACTAAGTACTAGTATAAAGTGAAAATGAAATACTGATTTGTGGATTTGGTGTCATTTAACATCTCCTGCTTAGAAAAAGCCTCACAAACACATACATCCATCCTTCAGCTGCACAACTGGAAATAGTCTGCTCATCTCAGTATTGCCTACCTATCACTTTGTACAGTAATGTTAGACTGAAAACTGCCAAGAACACAAAAGAATAAGGAAAATGAATTATTGAGATTATTACCTACTACACTGAAGTTAAGTAGTAAAAGAAGAGCTTTCCTTGTGTGAAAAGTTTCATTAGGGGAAAGGATTCTTTGCTTTAGCTAACTGCAACATTGTGACTGCAAGATCTAACACTCAGAAACAGGTAGGATATGTTCTTGGAAATACCTTGTGGAGATTCAAAAGACTTCTAGCAGTATTGAACGCAGTAGCTGGAGAAGATTTTCACCCTTGTCTGAGGCCAGAGCTGGTCAAAATCATTGCCTTTGGTTTCCTGAGATCTTCTGAAGACTGAAAACAGGAGAACATGAAATGTTACTGAAATCTGTCCCAGGTTTACAAACAATGACTTTCAGTATTTGAAAATAACTTGCTTCTTTTGTGCACAATCTCTTCTGCTTTTGTAAACCATGAATAACAGCTCATCTTTTATTTGTTTTCAGTTTCTCACAGAACCAGTTTGTTATGATTGTGCTCTCCTACACAAAAGCTGGTCAGGATTTCCAAACACCCTTCTGTTTATTTATGGCAAGCTGCAGTAAAAACATTTGCTTACTCCAATTCAGTGCAAGAATCTGGTACATAAAAACACTCATTTAATGCCTTTTACCCCCTAGTCTGTAAAAGAAAACTAAGCACTTATAATCAACGTGTCTTTCTCTAATCTGCATATATTCATTACAGGGCAAAGCAAACGATGACTCTTCTTTCAAGACAGAATGGGTACAAGTTCAGCAGCAACCGGCTTCTGTACTTCCTTCTCTTGACTGACCCGGCTTAAGAGTGTATAGAGACTCCTGTGGGGTTGCTTTTTAATTAGGGGGGGTTGTTTCACTTTGTTTTGTTTTCTTAAAGCTTTAAGAGGCATGCTGGTGATCCAGTTTACAGTACACCTCCACAAACAGTGATGCCAGAAAAACACAAGAGCAATAAGCTGCAGTGGGAGGGCAGAGGGATCATGAGTACCTCAAGCCAGTATTGCTACAGAACATCTTGTATCAAACCATGATAGAAAGGCAAGGAGAGACTGACCCACAACTTCTACTCAGTTGTCATCCACCTATCCAGAAAAGGTACATAAAGGATTGTAAACCCATTAGATTGAATATTCTGATAAAATCTGTTTCTTCTGGCAGTTTTCGAACGTGTATCATACGGACAAACAGTTGGAAAGCAATCTTCACTGAAAACAGATAAACGGACACTCTTTTCTTCAAATAGAAAGTTCTGAATTTACAGCTCAAGTTTTTCTTTAACCTTTGCCCACCCTCCTTAATCTGAGACACAATTTTCCATTATTTGGAGAAAAAACTCTCTTTAAAGGAAAAACATCTAAAAAGAAGATCTTAAATAATGTTTAATCTTTGATCTTTAATTAGGATTAGAAGTAGAATTAGAAAAGAAACAGACAAGCCTTTAGACCTCTGTGTCCTCTTCAGGTCTAAGTGAAAAAACCACTTCTGGTTTGGAAGCCTTGTCCTTTTTTTCTCCCTTCCACAGACTGTATCAACTGGCTCTGAACAAAAAACCCCAAACAAACAAGTAACAAAATCCCAGCCTTCACCTCTCTCATATCTTTAGATCACCATAGTTATACCACCACTTCCTCCCCCTACCCCTTTTAAGTGTTTAGTGCTTGGTCTGTTTGCTATGGGCTACTTGGTAATCACATAGTCATCTCTCTCACTGCCTAGGCCAAAGAATAAATAAATTAGAAAATAAAGATGCAGCCTATGAAAATTCATTCCTTGCGTTTCCAACAACAATTTTCTACATTCACAGTACACAGACCAGTGACAGGACAAAATGTAGAAACATAATGAGTAATTCACTGAAGCAATCTGTGCCATGGAAGACACTTCAACTCCCCTTCCCCTGTATGCCCCATGCTCTGTCACAAATTATTGCCCCAGAGTACAGGCAACACTTGTGTTGCCACCATTCCACTGGCATCACAGCACAAACCCATACTGACATCCCATGACGGCGCCTACATCCAGCCAAAATGCAGACACATGCTCTACCCCACCAGCTCTGCTACACGAGCAGGGGGAGGTGGAAAGCTGCGGGTATTTGTGTCTTAAAGGGTCTCAAATTGCAATTGACAAGGCTCAGTTACTAGAGCCCTAACTCTCTTCACTTATCCAGCAACGCCACTGGGAGGGAGGGGAAATCAGTGCAAGTCCATACTGCAACAGTTACTTCTAATCAGTAAAGACAGTAAATTCAAATGGCCTGTCTAGCATCTTTCCTCCCTTTAAGGCAGTTTAGAGCTGTACTACGCCAGATTTGGAATCCTGTGGAAATGTGAACAGTTGCAAGAAGCGTAAACTACACTAGTTCTGTGCATGACTTGTTCTTGTCCTCAGTAACTCTCTTCTGTCATTTGCATCCATAATTCTAAAGCATGGAATCTGGCTCCATAAAACACCTAACATGATGAATCTGATTAAAAGACCTTAAAGAAAATGAACAATCCTAATAAAATAAATATTTTTTTAAATATCAAATGGCATGCTTCAAACTGAGTATATACTTGAGGGTCCAGTCACATTGGTACAAGAGAACTTAATCCATTAGTCTGCCAGCCCAGGCTACATAAACATTTTGGAGTTTGACTTGCTCTCTCTGTAAAACTGAATTCCTACTTCTGATCCAGCGAAGCACATCCGTCCTCTTACTTACATTTCAGCAACTCATGTTTTTGCACTTCCGTGATTCTGTTTGGAGGATGGAGTACACGCATGAAAAGCAAATGCATGAGACTTCATAGCTGTACTGCATCATTGAATTTCCTATGCACTTTGCCAACAAGCAAATACAGCAGCTGCATTTGTATGCAAAAGTCACCACAGACCACAAGAACTGCAGAGGGTGTTTTAATGTAACCTCACTGAGAATGAGAAGCTCAGCACAGCAGGGGTATGGCACACTCCAGTGCTCTCTGCAGTCCTGATGCACTAAGACCCTGCCAGAAAGGAATTTTGTTCCCTTCCTGTTTGTTTGCCTGAGTTTTCTACTGAAGGAGAAAGAGAAGAAAAAAAAAAACAGTGGAAAGAAAAAGGAAGTTCAGATGAGGAATATACCAAATCCACAAAACAGGTACTGTTATCCTCACTAAAGAAGTTCCATGCTTCAGCCTTTAGCTCTTGAGATCTCTATTTTGATCTCCACAGTTCACTGCAATCAAAGTCCCAGTTCTGTTCTGAAAACATCACCTCCGTCCTTTTTGTGTTTTATGCAACTAAAATAAAAGTCACTGACTGAAAGGGGGCTTTCAAAACTAAGTATAACACAGAAAAGAGAAAAAAACCACAGAAGATGTATCCCCAAAAGGGAGAGCCTTTTGATGGTTTATTATTGCTTTAAAGACATCATTTTAAAATCTGTATTAGATCAAAAAAAAATATTCAAAGCTGCTCTCTTATAAATGTAGCTGTTGGAAAAAAAGTTAACACCAATTCTAGAGAATTTAAAAAATAAACTCAGAAAGAATACATTCCACATATCCCAATGACATTTCTTCAACTACATATTTTTATCTGTTCTATCTTGACAAGCCAGGTAGTCTCAGTTTAGCTTACAAAGGGCACTAGCCCTTTTACTTTATTTAACCTGAAGTGAAACCTGATGGAAAGTCTTTCAGACATAATAAGGCCATAAGCTTGCTCACTTTCACTTCAAAATTTGTTACTATGTAAGCAATGTTGTTTTCACTTAACCAATCATTTAAAAAAAAACCCAAACAAACAAAAAAATCCAACCAAGACACACATAAACGTACAGGACAGAAATCAAGTCTTACCAACACTGCAGAAATGGACCTCAATCACTCCTAGATATACCTTCAAAATGAAAAGCCCCATTATCCAAACTAGTGATGCTGAGAAGCTTTTTCAAGCATATTCTTATTGAAGAGTAGAATGAAAGGCTATGCTGGAGGCAACAAGGGGTTAGAAAAATTGAAGATGTTAAAGTTTAGACTACCAGGGGAAAAAATACACATACACTTTTTTAAGATACATCACAAGTAAATCACAGAATTCAGGAAAGACACAACAGTAAATTAGGCTGCAACATCACATCTTCTATACTGTCAAAACCCACCGCTATACATATCATTCCTGTCAGGAAAAATAAAGACAGATGGTTGCAGAAAAAGACACTCTTCTGAACAATCGTAACCCTTAAGTACTGATGAATCAAAATATTTACAATATTTATCATCCTATAAAGCACATTCTCTACATCTGAAGTTCTTCTAAATTGCTGCAGCATATTGCTACAAAAATTTTGGCAGAACACGTTCTCAATTTACATAATCGTTCAGAGTAGTCACCTAACTTAAGGGAAAAATCAAACATTCTCAAGTATTATTGATGCTCTGAAGCCTCTGATTTATGTTATTCATAACTGTTTACATATTTTGTTGCTTTGTCACCATAAAGAAATGTTCAGCCGCTGATACCAAAGTCAATAGCTTCAAGCTGACATGAGCGCAAATGGAATTTGCACGGCATGCACTACTGGAATGTCATTTTTTGAAATGAAACCTTTCATTTCTCAAGCCAAAGGAGAGGCATATTTTGAAGAATTAGCCGTGTACGTAGGTGTATAAATACCCATCAGTACTACCCCAGTTCCCACAGGGCATATGCCCTTTCAGTGACTTAGCTGTTCACTGACAGCATGGAACACGAAAAGCATTCCACTTCAGCTACCCTGTGTGCGCAAAACTTCTTCCCAAGTAAGGAAGCCAAACATTGCTGGTCCACAGCAAGTCTGGTAAGGGACTTCAGTGTTAAATCTTAGCTATGTCCAAGTTTTTCCATAGTTAAAAGTGCAACTACAATACAAACCCGATAAAATCATCTTTCCAATCCCACTCTTGGCCAGGTTACTCAGCAATCAATAGCACAAAGTCCCTCCATGTGTGCTGGAAATTGCAAAGGCTGGGACATAGGCTAGCACCTGCCCAGCACACGCTGCAGCTCCCTTCTGGACTACATTCAGTATTTCCCCTTCTATGAAGGTCAGGCAGATTCACATTCAGGGTGGCTGGTCCACATGGGAACACCTAGAACCAGGAGTTTCAAAGGTCCCAACATCATTGCTTCGTTTTCTTCTCTTGAAACTACCTCCCAGAGTTGCCTCTGGCCCCTGGAATTTCTTCACAGACTCAGCAGGAATGCCCCTCAAAAAATTCTCTCCTAAGCACGGTTCTTCTCAAATTGAAGGTTCTAACTGTTTAAAGCCCAAAATTTAATCTCTCTTAAGTCCCACCTGTGAGCCAACATTTAAAAAAAATAAACACATTTTTAAATTGTTTAAAAAAACACTGTGAAAATTGTCTGCTCTTTACTCATTTCCAGTAATCAGAACTTGATAGCAAAATTTCAAAAACCCCTCTGAAATCAAGTTAGCAAAAGCGTGTAAAAAAGCATCACATCTACAGGCACATACTCTTGCAAATGGGTATGCATTATAGAATGACAGAAGCAACATCAGACCCCCTTTTATCTCAGAGGTAGTCAAAAAGTCATCTAAATCAGAACACAAAGAAGCAAAGATTTAGAAATCACTATGTTAAGGATCCTGTGTCTTTCACTACTCAGTATAATTGTCAGATAATTCAAGAAATTGGGATATACCAGCACAACCAGTTAGTAATTTTTCTGGGGAACAAATCAATAATTAAAAATCCATTTTCTAAAAACTAAATAATTTGTTATGGAAACCTCTGTAATTTTCAGCCTTTTGGCACTGTTGGCCTAACTATCTCCAAAGAAGATACAAAAATTCAAACACAAGGAGGTTCCCCTCCCCCCTGCAATCAGTTCTGGAGTAACTGAAGTCCTCAGAGCAGAGAACACCCTGGCAAGTGCCATACGAAAATTCCAGATGGATGAGAAATACAAAGGATAATTTCTTTACGCTAAAAAGAACTAAAATAACACAACTATGTTGTTACTGTAGGTGAGCATAATTATAGTGGATGATATTTATGTTTGGCTAGTCTTTCCTGATAACACTGTCAACAGTTCTCACCCGAGTGTTTAATTTCATTTTTCACTTAATCCAATTCCCATTTCTAGTCCAGTTTATAATCATCACTTCCCCATACTAGCATGGCATTAAATTACTGTCATTCTTGGCCATTAAGTCAATCATATTCCAGTCAGCAGAGTCAATCAAAAATACCACAGCAGTGCCATGAATTTCATATTGAATACATTCCTTTTTGCTGCATTGTAGAAGATGATTATCACTGTCAGAAGCTACATTATATCAATTTCTGATTTTTCAGGCAGAAGGCAACACATTCTGACTCAAAAATCAAGATAATAAAAAAAGTAATTGTTTTTAATGAACACTGCATTTTCTCTGGTCAAATCCCACTCGCTTTACTTTGTAAGTACCCACTGAAGAAAAGGCCCACGCAAGCCTAAATTTCCATCTGCTACCAATGTTTCAACCATACTTCTCCTTACCGTAAACTGCAAATTTATTGCTCCCCTGAATACAAAGAGAATGATCAGAGAGGAAAAAAAACAAATCACAACTACCTTCCCTGATGTTACTCAAATTCCTTTGTGTGTGCAAATTCAAATCCTGAACCAAATTCACTTTTACATTTAGCAATATAGCAGTTTGTGTGCTTCTTACAGAGAGGACAGACTCAAGTAAGGTTACAGTAGCTCAGCTAGAAGATCCCTGAGTTTGTTGTCCGAGGCAACATTCCACATTATCTGTTCAGGGCCAATTTGAAGTTCAGTGACTTCCAAGTTTGCTTCCAAAAAAAATATCTCCAGAAATTTAATTTCTGCATAGTCATCTTTATTTTTAAAATATCACATGGTGTCCTAACAGTAAAGACAATGCTTAATCTCATACTCTGTGTGGTTCATATCACATGCTGATCTATAAAGTGTTTAAAGACTACCTCAATTTCCCTATTAAAACACCCCTTCCTAAAAGCACTTGCTCTCACGTGGAATTGAATGCAAGTTATACCTGCAAATCTAACTGGATCGTTTTTGAAGAAACCCTGAGGCAACCTCTTCCCCCTTTCAAATATTAGCAGTACTATTTTCTTCACTTCTGCCAACATGCACATTTTCTCCATGTGCGCTTATAATGGAAGTAACAGGGACTTTTGTTGCTCACACACGCGATAAAAGGCAATAGGTGTTTTTTTTTATAAACACTGTAATTACCTAAAAAAAAGATCCTCTGCTTAAGAGGTGTTCATTGATATGACTGCATTATTTTTAGTGTCCTAATAAAGCAAGAACTTATTATTCCCTAATAGTTTGTCAGTGTAGCCATGCTTAGCTTTGCACTTCACACATAACTGCAAAGTGCTTTACAGATACTGTCAAATTATTCACAATGTGAAAAGCAGACAAGAGATGAAAGGAGTTTATCTGGAATACTTTCAAAGTTAAGTAAAAAATTCTCTCTAATCACTTGTAAACTTGAACAGAGAGATACGACTAAATAGCAGTATATTGGTAGATTTTTAAGCATCCGTGGTAACTATGTTATTTGTTCAGCGCATCACTGGATTTCTGTAGGATCTAGTTAAATAGTAAACTTGGTTTTCAGATAAAAACTCTGAACAGTTGTTGAACATCCCTCAAAGGCCTTGCCCCTGCTAACGGCTTCATGCAGGCAGATCCCAGAATCAACAGGAATTGTCAAGGCTACAGTAATTCTTTACCCTGTGTGCTACAGTTAACAAGACTGGCCTCTGGATCTACTCTTGATCTTTTCCCGACTGAACGAATGTGGCCATTAACATTTACGCAAGTAAGACTAACCCTATCTTGCCTCTGAAACACTTGCAAGATATCCTTCTACCCCTACAAAACCAGACAGATTTGTAACAAGCTTAAGAAAAAAATGTATTCACACTATTTGCCAAGATCGATGCCTGCAGTTTATCCCACCGTGCTAAGTTTTACACTGCAGCTCCATTTCCCTCACATATTATTGTAGCGTATGGTGCCAAGTATACGCTTCCCAGCGTTTGCGCGTGACGGTTGTATATATCAACTGTCAGTCGGACTCTGCCAGGGACCACACAGACCAGCCAGGGTCACTCCCGCAGTCGGCATTCACCCTCCACCGATGCCCAGGGAGACCGGCAGCACCGAGACATCTGCAACCTGCAGCACCGCAGGAACCCCTGATTTTCTGGTTGAATTGCTCCGGATTCCTCAGATAGGGCAATTAGCACCGAGAACCAAATCTTTCCCCACACTGAGCCAGGTATTCAGCCACCTGAGCCGTACCTTTTGAAACCCCCAGGGCTGCAGATACAATCTTCCAGCAATCAAGGTGCCTAGCTCCGCTCCAGCCGGGAGCCCTCGCATGTTTAAACACTGGAGAGGAGCGAAAGCTCGGTTTTGTCACTGAAACGAGTAGCTCCAAGTTTGGATACACGACAAGAACAGCTCGTACTACGTAAAGAGGCGCATTTCAGCGCCCGTTTCGAGGCAGCAAAGCCGCGGTTTTAAGAAACCGCCACAAACTGAGCACCTGGAGCACGTCCCCGCACAGCCCCCGGAGGAAGCGGGACTCACCGAGCCCCGCAGCCACCTCCCGGGCTCCGGTTCGCCCTTCCCCGACACCCCCTTGCCCCCGCCGCCTCCGGAGTTACACTGAGGCGAGGGCCGGCGGGGCCGCTGAGGCGGGCGCCAGCCGTCACCCAGGGACGCCCCAACGGTCGGAGCTGCCGTTTGAACCGTCTCCCTGGCAACGGGGACACTCGCCTGCCCCTCAGTAACCCCCCCGCCTCCACCACCACCCGCCGGCAGCGGTGCTGAGAGGCCGCCCCGGTGCCGGTTAGGTAACGGCGGGGGCCAAGCACCGCCTCGGGCCCGGCCGCTCGCGCACCTCGCGGCAGGTGCCG